>JAXBDA010001083.1:0-62281 GCA_036023075.1 Gaultheria prostrata | reverse complement strand
CTCCCTTTCTCTCTCCCTCTCCTCCGAGATCGATGGCGGCGACCCCCCTCCCCCGAGATCGATGGCGACGAAGAGACAACAGCCATGGTGAATTTGTAGTGTTTAGATCTGATTTTTCCATCTGGTTTGTGAATACCCAAACTCTTTCTCTCTCAACTTTCTCATCTGTAGTGTTGATTTAGTAGTGTTTGGATCTGATTTAGTAGTGTTGATTTGGTTGAATATGAAATTGGATATGCTCTGTTAGTCTGTTTTGATATGCATCTCTCTCTCTCCCCCTCGTCTCACCAAACCGGAAGACCGGCGGGACCGGACCAAAACCGGATAAAACCGACAAAAACCGAACCGGAGTTATTTGGTCCGGTCCCAGTTTCAAAATTTTCCAAACCGAATGTCCGGTTCGGTCCCAAAAATACCCCCGAACCGGACCGTTTTCACCCCTAAGTATAAGGTAGCTAAATAAAGTCTAAAACATGAAAGAACTAACCATTAAAATTAAACCCTAGATATGCAGGCTAACCTAGGCTAGACTAAATAAAGAAAAAAAAAGACTAGCCATACCTTGACTCTTGCAGAGCCTGAGCCGAACGGACTAAAAAATTGGCAGAGTCTGGACTAGACCGCCTGTCTAGAGCCGCCTTGATGCAAGACGCCTAGAGGAAAACTTTCAACTTGCTCGAGCACTAGCCAAAGGTTGAAGCAGAGCCTTTTAGCCTATACTTAAGCTTGTACCAAGTGAGGATTAAATGGATTGAAAGGGTTGGGCTAGGGGATATGTATAGGCCAATTTTGGGAGCAAAACAAGCTGGTTTTTCGATGTAGGATCGTACAAAATACAAGAAAGCCATACATAATGACGTGGCACACAAGCCTAGAAGTTTTAGGAGAATGGTCGGACCGGCCCTGCGTCATAGCCAGATGGCTGTTGGCCTGGTTCAGGTACGAGTCGGTTGAGTTTAGGTTTGGGTCCAGTTCAAAGCATTTGGGGCCGATTTTGGAGGCAAAAACTGGAGCGATTTGGGCTGAAATATGGGACTCTTTGGAGAATATATATAATTGGACATGGAATAAAAATAACTTGGGCACCAACATGGCACATGAATAAGATTAGGCAATTTTAAGAAAAATTTGTGAAGAAAATTAGAACGAGCAGACTAGAAGAAATAAACTCAAGACATCAAGTAAGCTCCATTGAGACGATCATAATCAATAGTAACATTGTCATCATCGGACGACGGCTTTGCAAGAGGCCTAAGATGGGGTGTCTACTGTCACACCCCACTACTCTGTCAGGACCTAACCTGCACAAAGTGGACGGATAGCCAAACACCACCAGCTCACCTACCGGGACACTCACATCAGTGTGAGATAAAAATAATAATAATAATAATAACAACAATAAATAACTGAACCCGCAACGGAATAACACAAAAGATAATATTAGATCAACTCCACTATTTTACACAAACTAAGTGTTCACGACTTCGCAACATTAGTACAGGTCCAAGGTACTTAACTACAACACAACCACACCAACCTCGCAAACCAATATTTACATAGCACCCACACGCTGACAAAAGTTACAAAAAAAACAACCACTATGAACACCTGACTGACATTGTAGTTGGACCGACATCTAGCTCATCCAGGTATCTGCAACCAAAAAGGTTACAGGAGAATGTACATTAGCAACATAATAAAAAGAAATGCTTAAACATTTTAGATGGATCCAAGTTTCAAATATCACCCACTGCATAAAATTTTAGCCAACTTTCTCTTTCCATAACCAAGCTTGCACAACCCACGAATGCAAGACAAAGCTTGCAAACTAAACATTGGCACAAGAAGCATGAAAATTCTCTTTCAACCCACCAAAATCATTGATCCATCTAAACAAAAACATTGCTAAAATATTCTCCACATCATAAAAAGGAATTTTCAACAGTAAAAATTCACCCGACGATTGCACAACTTGAAAAAAAAAAACAACATTTCAATTTATTATAGAAGCTGTACATTCTCACCTGACAAAAAGACCAACTTCGCTAAAGACTCTATCCTCTCCGAGCTGGAGACGTAACCGTGATCCTCCTTATCTTATCCTCACCTAAAAATATAGATTATAAGACATCCATAAGTCTTGCGTTCACCCCCATGCTTAAATGCAAGTGAAATGCATGAATGTCCATGAAACAATATAAACAGCCCTGGGGTCTCTGAATTTACAGAATTAATCTACTCATCCATTTCCAAAGAAATTTTTACCACAAACTCCACATACATACAGAAACATCATATCAAAAATTTAGAATTTTCTGAGCTTGGAAACTATTTTTAAATTGACTCCAAACAGACCAAGAACTTGCTGAAAATTCACAAAAACAGATTTTTCTCCAACTTCAAACTAAAAACTGCTATATCTCAGAAATAATTAAGGAACTTGGCTTATAGATTCTGAAAGCCCTATGTGTCTAGTTTCTAACAAATCTAGCGGAGTGAAATTTCGACTTTCCTAGGCTAAAATATGGCCAATTTCGTGAAGTGTAGCAGTGCTGTCAGCTACCGATTTCAACTAACCGAAGATCAGTAAAACATTTTTAGTAAATTCTGTATTTCATCTAAAATCACGAAATTTTTACACAAGCTCAAAGATACGTATAAGTACCCACAGTAAAAATATCAAATAATTTCGAGTTCAGGAGCTATATTCGAAAATTCACCAAATGTGAGACTTAATAGGAGAAAATTATGCAAAGTTTGATGCAAAAATCCTAGAATCTTACCTTTTTCAGATTATCCCCCAAGCTTCTCCCTTCTTCCTGCTCTATTTCTCTCACTCTTCCTTCGGTGCAAAGTAAAAGAGAAGACTAGGGGTTCTCCTATTGACTTGGAGTCGATATACACATGAGATGCCCTATGTGTGTAAATTTTTCCACAAGTAGTAAATGAAGAAAATTAAAACCAAATGGGTCATCTCTCCCCTAACTGCCACGTTCCCTCTCCTCTTGACTCCCAAGTTCTTTTTTTTTTTTTTTTTTTAAATAACATCACACATTCACACAACAAAATACATATGAAATGAAAATGCACATGCACATAAAGAACGGGTGTCACATTTACGGCTTGTTTGTTAAGGTTTTTTAACGAACTCGAGCTCGAGCCGAGCCTCAATAAAAACTTAACGAACTGAGTTTGAAAGAGCTCTTTTAGAGTCGAACCGAGATGAGCTCACGAATCACTTGGTTTATTTACAGCCCTAACTGGGTGCCCCAAGATATTTCCAAAAAGGTGAGCCACCTGCACGGTCAAGATGACACCACATGATGGTAGTTTTGGTTGGCAGAACTACAAGTGGGTGCACCCAGTAGTGCCAAACAAGTGAAAGGGCGGTAGATTATTCTAAAAGGTTCTAGATTGCAGATCCTACGTGATAGTAGAGATTCCCATGAATAAAGGGATTGGTATTGAGTATTGAGTTTCCATATTGGCAAAGGATTATTCAATTTTTTGTTGATTATTGGATTACTTTTATCTTTATTTAAAAAAAATTAGTTTACTTAATAATTTTTTTACTCTTAATGATTACTTTAGTCGAGATGAACCAATAATCAACAAAATGTGGGCTCAAAATTAGACTGGGCTCCCTCAAAAAATGGAAACCATTTCCTCACCACTGGACTTGCCCTAATCGTTCACTGGAGTTAATTCAGTTATTTTCCATATTTATTAGTACAAGTTTGTTTCTCTATTTCACACTTGTATGACATTCATGTCCTCTTAATTGATGCAAAGAATTGATAAAACACAATTACCTGTTGGGCATTTTGGTGCTTGTTCAATCTTGTAAAGATAAATTGATCCTCACAGGAACAATCGCACTGATTGTACTAACATAGCTGATGTAGAGATTTGAAGGGAAAATTCTACAAAACTGGAAAGTTTTGCATCTCAAAAAGGAGTCAAAAACCACTCTCAAATTCCACCCACAAATTTAAGAATTCAGAAGCAGCCTTGCACCATAAACAGAGCAAAGTCTACTATCTACTAACCTTGTTGCAGTAACATGAATCTCTTAAGGTAGTGGCAAAAGTAAGAAATACTAACAATAAGTAAAAATCGGAAAAATAAAAGAGGCGAAAATCTAGCTCAGTTTTCGTTTCTACAACTCATCGTTGGACTCTTCATCGTCTGAATCGGCAGAACTTCCACCACTGTTCTCATAGACTTGCCTTATAACAGGATTGCACACGGCTTCCACTTCCTTCATTTTCTCATCAAACTCATCTTTCTCCGCGTTCGGGTTATCGTCCAACCATTCCAACGCTTCCCTCAACGCGCTCTCAACCTTCTCTTTGTCATCAGAATCAATCTTTTTGCCAAGCTTGTCTTTGTCATTAATGGCGCTTTTCATGTTGTAAATGTATGTCTCGAGCTTGTTCCTGGCTTCGATTCTCTCTTTGATCTTCTTGTCCTCTTCCGCATTCTCCTCTGCTTCCTTCACCATCCTCTCGATCTCCTCCTGGCTTAGACGACCCTTATCGTTAGTGATGGTGATGGTTCGCTTGTTCTTCACTGCCTTGTCCTCTGCTGTCACCTGTAGTATGCCATTTGCGTCCACCTCAAATGTAACCTCAATTTGAGGCACTCCCCTGAAATTATGACACCAGTACACAGCAAGGTATAAGAAGAAAAGGTTTTTGGCTATTTGAAAACTAGGGGAACAGTAACCAGCACCTTTCGGGTTACAAACTCCTATGTAAAATATGTAGTGAATGAAAAATGTAAAATGCGCATGACAATGCGAATGATAATATGTCAAATTTGTATTCCTAACTTATTCACCCTTTAACAAAAACCCGTTGAAGAAATTTAAAGGTTTTAGAAAGATTATAAGCTTTTTCGAACTTTTCAGTGCAAAACCAACATCAAGAAGAGGAATTTTCATTAGTATGGTAGATTCGTCATAGTGAAACTCTAAACCTAATGATCTGCAAAACTTACCTTGGAGCAGGCGGTATGCCTGATAGATCGAATCTTCCAAGCTCATGACAATCCTTTGTCAAGCTTCTTTCACCTTCATAAACCTGAAACATTTCAAAAATATACTTTCAACAAAACTAAAGGAAAATAACACTTGCATCTCAAAAATTAAGTTTTGTTCTATTTACCTTTATTGAAACTGTTGATTGCTGATCTTGGTACGTTGTGAAAATTTGCGATCTCTTGGTTGGAATAGCCGTATTCCTGGGGATCAGTTTCGTCATGACCCCACCAACTGTTTCGATTCCCAGACTTAAGGGAGCAACATTAACTATAAGAATATCTGCACTTGAAGTATTTTCTTTGTTAATTTCTGATATCTACTAGCACTTCTGGCTATCTTTAGAAAGACCAAAATAAGGTGAAAAAAAAAAACTGATTTTAAGTCTTTAGAGATATTGTTTAAGCTTGAAAGGTACGCATCTATTACCAAACCTAAGAAAAATTCAGCAAAAACAAAAGTTTGTTACCTTTAACTTCTTCTTCTCCGCTGAGGATGCCACCTTGAACAGCGGCACCATAGGCGACAGCTTCATCTGGATTGACACCTTTACACGGCTCTTTTCCATCAAAATAGTCCTTCAATAGCTGTTGCACCTTAGGAATTCTAGTACTCCCTCCAACAAGCACAATTTCACCAATATCCGTCTTCTTCAACCGCGCGTCCTCCATAGCCTTCTTCACCGGCCCCATTGTCTTCTTAAACAAATCCATATTCAGTTCCTCGAATCTTGCCCTAGTCAACGGCTCAGAAAAGTCAACACCATCAAAAAACGATTCAATTTCAACTCGGACTTGGTGTTGGTTACTTAGAGCTCTCTTTGCTCTCTCAACTTCCCTCCGGAGCTTCCCGAGAGCCTTGTTGTCTTTGCTAATGTCTTTGCTGTATTTCTTCTTTATGAGCTTGATGAAATACTCCATCACTCTGTGATCAAAGTCTTCTCCTCCCAAGTGGGTGTCTCCACTGGTGGAAAGAACCTCAAAAACACCATTGTCGAGTGCTAATATGCTGACATCAAATGTACCACCACCCAAATCATAGACTAGGATGTTTTTTTCTTCTTGTTTCTTGTCTAGACCATAGGCAATTGCTGCAGCAGTTGGTTCATTGACTATCCGAACCACATTTAGCCCAGCAATTGTGCCTGCGTCTTTAGTGGCCTGTCTCTGTGCGTCATTGAAATAAGCTACAAAACAAGAAGACAAGAAACCCTTATAAGTAGCAGTTCACGGAAGCAAGGTAGACAAGAAGATGCAGAATTGCACTGACAAATACGGATAAACTGCATCGTGTGTGCACAACCTCTTGTACAGTGAATATAATCAGAAATGTAAACGAAGCGAACATTAAAAACTATGTAGAGCAACAGAATAGTTTTCGGTCCTACCTGGAACAGTTACTACAGCATCCTTAATTTTCATCCCCAAGTATGATTCAGCCGTCTCCTTCATTTTTCCCAATATCATAGCACTGATTTCCTCAGGGCTAAACACTTTGATCTCACCATCCTTGATCTTCACCTGTATATAAGGTTTTCCATCTTTGTTCACAATCTTGTAAGGTAACAACTTCATGTCCCTGTGAACCTCTGGATCATCAAACCTACAACAAGAAAAAAACCTCACTCGTATCAACTAACAATCTATAGTCCTTCTGTTAGAAAGGAAAAGATGAAAAAAAAAAATTGGTAGAAAGTGAAGTGAAAGAAAGGGAAAACCAAACGATTTCATTTGTTAAGAATGTATTGAAAAATTTCATTGTACAGTTCCGATACTTCAAAGTCAATAAACGAACAGTATTAGTTAACATTTCGCCGGGAAAAATAAAACCAAGTGTGCTTGCATAAATGGTTTGTACACAAATCTTTACTAGCTTGCATGCTATACTAGTACTTTCTTGCTAAACAAATGGATCAATAGTAAGCTCTTTTTTTTCCCTTTCTTTTTATTCTCCTGTTAATGAAACAGATATTATGCGAACTACACTAAAAACCATACATGGAGTAATTAACTTACTTTCTTCCGATTAGTCGCTTGACATCGAAGATAGTGCGTTCTGCATTGAGAACTGCTTGATTCTTTGCAGCCTCCCCAATTAGACGCTCTGTGTCAGTGAATGCAACCCACGATGGGGTGATTCTGTTTCCTTGATCATTCGCTATAATCTCGACATGACCATTTCGGTAAACACCCACGCAAGAATACGTAGTACCCAGATCAATACCAATCACCGTTCCACGTTTAGGAGTCTCAGCAGCTATTGTTAATCCAAAGCAAAACTCTTCAAAAACAAAGAGGAAGAATTAGACAAACACTAGAATTTTCTTTAAAGCACCAACAGCAACTAATTATGAAGCATGTTTAGAACGATTTCAAAGCGGAAGTCTTTTGACCATATACCAAGATAGAAAAAACACGAAAGACTGAGCTAGAATGCAAGTCCTTTGTTCTGTCGCGTTTTCTTTTACGTCAACAAATCCTTCTTCCCTAGGAACCACAAATCCTTATGCTAGCCACAGGACAATTCAAAAGCAAACAGAAACTCTGAAAAACCTAATGTTGGTTTTCCTAAGAACAGAATTGGCTCATCTTGGATATTTAGGCAAATGCCTCTACCAGTTCCTTAGTCTCCAATTTTCTATGCAAGCAAAAATAGAGAACTTTGAAAGAAAACAGCAAGTCTCAAACAATTACTCCCTCCGTCCCATTTTCATAGTCCAGTATTCCTTTTTGGGACGTCCCAAAATGTTAGTCCACTTTCCAAAATAAGCAATAGAAAGCTAATAAAGTTACATTATTACCCTTTTGTTTGAATTAAAGTACTACTATTTTCATCAATCAAATCACCTTTTTGAAAGGGCATAAATGGAAAATTGAACACTTTTTGGTGTAATCATTGTGTCCCCTTAAAAAGTTGGAATCCCCAAGTGAGACTATGAAAATGGGATGGAGGGAGTAATTGTTTTTCAACCCCAAAAGTATGATGATCTTGACCATCCGGCACGCTTGTAGGAAGTTATCGTACGAATTTTGCGATTCAAAAATTCATTTGTTTCCTTTTTCTGTATTTTCTCAGTATCCAAACGGATTAAGGGTTTAATTGGCAACCAATTGATGAATTCAAAAACTTTACAAAGAACAGACAACCAAAACATAGCAATGTTCTAAAACTCGCTAGGTGCTAGTCGGGCGGAAATAGGGCGCCTCGAGCCTAAGCAGGAACTAAGCGCCGACTAGTCGGGTTTCTAATCTAAGCCTTGGACCACCGCCTAGCGCGGCTGACTTTTATAACACTGAGAAATAGAGATTCTGTACAAGTCTTTCATTCTGATACTAGGTAAATATTTGATACTAAAATAGATTTCCAACAAATTTTCAAGTTCGAACTTTTAAATTTTCTTCTCCAACTAAAAAAAAAACATAATTCTACGGCCAGACGCAAGATTTCAACATTGAGTGCACAAGCGGTACAATTATTTTGCAATATACGAAAGACACCATCAATTTCTACCATATAAATTACAAAATCTAAAAAGAGGTACGGACCATATCTTTTTTAAAAGACAGAATCTAAAAACCTTTGAGAAGGGTCGTTAATATTTTTTTAAAAAAAACAAACTTAAATAGGCCTATTAGATAATTTAGAAAACCGCACACGGACCAACTCATAATTTTAAGGGCAAACCTCCCTTGAGGTTTCTTACACAAACAGAAACCTCCCCCGAGATTTCTGAAATAATACTCACCTCCCCTGCTTTTCTGAAATAACAAAAAGTACCCCCCTTGCCGTTACTTTTCAACAAACGGCGTTAACATATTCGGAAAAAGGACCAAAATACCCCTAGTAATATACACCTTAATTTCACTAAATTAATACACTTAATGCCAATTTTTTTATGTAATAAATATACAAAATTTTCTCTCAATTTGCTTCCCTTTATATGCATTTTTTTCCAATATCAAAAGTATTTTACTATTTTTTTACAAATTCACTTTTTATTTAAATTGTGTAACAAACTTGTATTTTATAGTTTTGATTTAATTATGTTGTGAGTTACAATAAATTGTTCAATGAAAATAAAAAGACTCGCCTGAATCAAATTCATATTAAAGCCGAAATTATGCATCAAAAAATTGCATTACTCGCCTTGTTTGAATTTATAGGATTTTCCTTTTCAACGATTGTACTAATAAAAAAGTTTTTTTTTTTCAATTTTGTATTTAAACAAATAAATGCAAAGAGAGTTTATGCTCATGGAATTTTTTTTTGTTTTGTCTTTTAAACTCCACCACGACTATCCAATTCACATGGACGTTATTTGACTTAAAAATCTTTTTGCAATTATTGTTTATCTCTTGTTAAAAAAATTGCTCTTGTTAGTTTTGTACAATTTTTTTGTATTGGTTCGTTTCAACAAGAGAATTTAGAATTAAAAAATTATTATCAAAACTATGGATTTTTGTCTTTTCCAAACTTTTCTCAATTTTAGTTCATATTTTTTAATATGTTTATGTGCTCATTTATCTATATATGTAACGCAATTTTACATGGTGATGTCCAGGTTTTCAATTTATTGTCACTCAGAACATCGAACTATAAAATATAAATTGGCTACACAATTTAAATAAACAATGAATATGTAAAAATACTTTAGATATTAGAAGAAAAAAATGCATATATATAGGGACGGAAATGGTGAGGAAAAAAAATATATTTATTGTATGTAAAAATGTTGGCACTAAGTGTATTAATTTAGTGACATTAAAGTGTACTATTAAGAAGGGTATTTTAGTCATTTTCCCACAAATGCTAACTCTTTCCGTTGAAAAGTAAAGGCAGGGGGTACTTTCTGCTGTTTCAGAAAAGCAGGGGAGGTCAGTGTTATTTCAGAAATCTCAGGGGAGATTTCTGTTTGTGTCAGAAACCACAAGGGAGGTTAGTGAAATTTGCCCTAATTTTAAAAATATGACCATAAAAGTAGTACAGTATAATTCTAAAAAAGACATTACGAAACTTGAAACTTTGGTATGGCGGTCGTTTGTGCTCACACTCTTTACTCCCTCGGTCCGACGTTTACTTCTTCGTATGTAAATAGGGACGGAATCAAGAATTTCACTATGCAAAACGAGCCTGCATAATTCATAGAAAAACTTCCGAATTTTTTTTCTATATACTGTTACTAGAGGGTTTTTTTTTTCGCCCCTACTGGCACCATCCCTATAATAATGTGACATAACATGCATGTGTGAGCTAGAGCGCGACATGCCTTTGACTTTCCAGAATATCCAAAACAACTCCTAAAATTCACGAGAACGGAAGCATATAGCGAGAATTGAGAGCTCGAACGGGGCATGTGCTACCGAGGAACTAGTTAAAGAGAGAAGCTATTTACCTGACACGAACAGAAGAAGAAGAGCCAGAGATTTGGTCTTGAACCCCATTCTCATCCTCATTGTCGTTTCCCTTTTCGAACTATAAAAATAAATTCTAGAACTCAGAAATATTCTCTAACTCTGTTTCTTAAGTACTGCAGGGAGAAAGAGGTGAATTTGTACTTTTTGTGTTTAGTTCGGTGAGAGAATGATCATGCGCAATGCTAGAGTGTTCCTACCAATTATGGAAGGCCACGTAGTCGATTTTTTGTTGTTTTAGTACTATCCTGTAATTTGTTGGGGTTGGGGCAGTGCTAACGTAATCCACCCAATGAGAAATCGAAACGTGGGTTTTATTTTCCTTTTGGGCAAACTTCACTGACCTTCTTTTGTTTGTGATATTTGCGGTTAAACCACCTCTGATTCACTTTGTCACATTCACATCCCTATAGTTTTAAAAAATTGCATCCGCACCTATTTCGTCCTTGTTAATAAAGGTGTACCTCACAAGCCTCTTGAATCTAACCAATATGTTAGAAATTCAATTCGAGCCGTGCATAATGTAATAATCAAAGAGAGCACTTGTGTAAAAAATCTTGTTTAAGGAGACATGAATAACTTTTTTTATGAGCGGAACATCAATAAATTTTATTGATGAAAGCCAAATTTAAAATCTTAGTGAGCGGCTTTTTGTTAAAATGAAAGCCAAATTTAAATTTGAAAATTTATTTCATAATAAGTTCAATTAAACGGTGAGGTTTCTATTTTTCGATTGCCTTGAATTTTGTTATTGTAACGACCCGCCACCATCTTCCACAATGTTGTCCGCTTTTGCCGCCCAAGCTCCAAGGACTTCCCAGTAGGTCATCCGTCCCTGGAATGTTCCAGGATGAGCACACTTAACTCTAAAGTTCCAATGAGATTGGATGCCCACACGACTTTGAAAGGCCTTGTCCAAGTTAGGACATGATCTATTCTCTTATGTCATAGAACTCTGTTACATCTAAGTGGGTCATGGGCTGTCATAGTTATGGACGTACTCATTAAACTTCATAATAATGGAATGGGTAAAATCCAATTACACTGAAGATAGCCTAAGCATGTGCGAATCACGTGCTTAGCTTGAACACCACGTGGGGGTATCTCAAGCTCGAGGGGGACCACGTGAAAGACCTCTAGGATATAGCCGAGCAGAATAGGCCAAGTGTGGGGCCAAGACTACACCACGAGATGGTGGTAGCGCCAAGAGAATGTGCACATGGCTAGTACCGAGCAAGGGAATTGGTCGGCAAACTCATGTACAAACCTGCAACAGTATGTCGATCAGCCTATGGAAGTTTGGCCAAACCACCTTAAGAGATAAGGCGGTAGGCCGGTCTAGAGGGATCTGGAATAGCCTCTTAAGTGATAAAAGGTAAATCCCGTGAATTAAAGGATTGGCATTAGGCTTCCATACCAGACAATGAGTCTGATATGGATAGAGAGTCCAAGCAAGAGGGGAGTCCTTATAGCCATAGAGAAGCAAGTTCTTTATGGAAGAGGATCCCAGCAATTAACAAGGTCTAAAGCCATAAGGATTGTATTGCCTTATGGGACAAATCCCATAAGGGAAGAAGAGCCCTAACGTGATTAGGAGTTTAGGGCAGCATGGTGCCTTGGTAACCAAGTAATCTACACCTATAAATAAGACCTCATACCCATGAAAAAAAGGTATGCTATGAATTACTATCGTAAGCTTTGAGTACGGGATACTAACGTAAGAATCGGAGGACCTTTGCCGACGAGAGACAAAGGTGCTCTAACCCTTTTGCTTGTGGTTGCAGCATTAGGGTTCCGACAAGAAGCACATGTTCAATCTCTTGAGAAGGAAATAAATGACAATGCGGATTTATTCCATGTACAAATAATAATAGTTGAAATTCAATTTTTTGTGTATGGGATAAGAAGAATCAAAGAAGAAGGTGAGAGAATATTGAAATTTTAGTCATTTATGTTACCGGCGTAAACATTACTTCCATTTATTAGGTGCGTTTGCACAAATACATAAAGCACATGGAGTACATATGAAGCAAAGTAAACTAGAAGGGGTATAACTGCATATGGTCCAAATTAAAGAGGGTATAAGTGAAGTTTGCCCCTTTTTGTCTCCTGATTTACCCGGTGAAGTCCCGAAACTTCTTGAATCGTAGAGAGAGGACCCACAGCCCCCAATTTTCCCGCCATTGTAACCAAAAACCTAACTTTTCCTTCTTTTTTCTTTATTTCCAATTACATTTAATTCTTCTTTTCTTTATAATTCATGTTTAAATTACTGTTTCATCTACGATCCCTTTTGAATGGGTTGACTTCATGAGAAAGTAGGAATAATAAATTATACACCCGCTGTCCCATTTTGTTTGCTCACTACGAATATCCGTTTCATTTCAAATGTTTATATCTTTTTATTTATAATATTTTTAAAATTTTTAAAAAATTTGTCTAATAGAACTAATTGAGATCTATCAAATAAGATCCATATTGCATATAAAATACATTATAGATTGAAAACTACAAGAGTTCAAAAAAAGGCACACATAATCGTAGTGAGCAAACAAAATGGGACCGAGGGAGTACTGTAATGATTTTTTTTCTTAGGAAATGGTGAGAAATAAACCTTGCATTAGTGAGAAAGGCTATAATACACATCCTTATTTGAGTGGGTGTATACTGTATACCATATGTAACTTTAGTATGAAAGTTATGTCACGCACCAATATGTTATGGTTTTTAGATGTTATGAATTGTATTGCTAATAAGTTATAATAAACAAATTTACGAGTCCCAGTGAAAATTTTATGACTATATTGTTGAAAAGTTATTAGTTTTTAGCAGGGCCGGCTCAAGTGTTTGAAGTGCCCTAGGCCTAGTCTAAAATTTGTGCCTGAAAGTACAACACTTAAAATAATTTTTCCAGCAAAAATTATTTGAATATTACTCATGTTGCACTTTTAGAAGCAAAAGTAACAATTAAAATCACATTGGCCTTTTTATTTTGCTTTTAGGTTAAAAATGATTTAAAGATTCCTTGGAGTGCCTCTATTTTTTGGGACTTTTTTTTGAATTACTTAGGCCAAGTTTCCCACTTGATAAAATCAAGATTGATAAAATCTTTATCAAATTTTATCAAGTGGGGAAGAAAGTTGATAAAATCTCATATTTTTTAGTGCAAAAATCTGAGATTTTATCAAATTTTATTCCTCACTTGATAAAATATAGTATTGATTTTATCAAAATCTGATAAAATAAAGTGGGAAACTGGGCCTTAAATAGTTTTATTCGGTCGTGAATAGCTTACCTAATTGCCAATGGGATTGATTTTTATGCAGGAAAAGGGTGAGAATCTTTAACCTGATATAAGTGAAAGGTCCAACATTACCGTTGATGGAAAAGTAGCTATCTTGGTGCTTTTTAGCAATAGATAATATCCCAATGAGCGGGAACAAAATGAAATAAAATGAATAAAATGAAAAATCAAAATCAGATGAGAAATTAAAAAATGAGAAATTTATCCTCAATTCAGCCACGCCTGGCTACCAATTTGGCGCTTTTATTATTGTCCGATCGAATTCTCATGCCGCTATAAGTAAGAGCCCTATAAAGATTTCATTACACAAGCGTAGCCTTGTTGGTAAAGGTAAATTGGCGTCTACTTTGATTGTACCGTATCGTCAATCCTCGACTGGTCTTAATGGTAGTGTAAATTCTTGCTGCTATCCGGTAGCCCATCAGAAAAGACACTTTACGCCCTAGTCCCAGGCCTCTTGGGCCTTAGCCCTGGGCCGGCCTGGTTTTTAGTAGGAAAGATACAATACACACTAATCTGTTATGAAACTTTATGAGGTGTCACAATTATACCACACATTAGATGCATATGGTTCATCACTTTAGTAGAAAAAATACAATTTTAACAAACACAATTTAGGGATACTACATTGAGGTTCAACAATGGCGGAGTCAACTTAAGCTCAGTTGCGCCAGCCTTTCTACTGTTGTTCAAATTTTGTAAAAACTTTCATTCTACTGTTGTTCAGAATTTTCATATTCTTTCGGCCTTTTTATCCATAAGTTGACATTGTTTGTCACATCACACTTTGTTGTCCATCACATGTTTGTGTTATTGTTTGAGAGGGTAGCAAGCCAGCCTTTCTATTTTCTATCCATCTAGTGGCACAGGCGGTATGGAACCCTGTAGAATTTTTCTCAATGTCGGAGGAGAAAGAAAAGGGATATAGGGTTATTGACAACTAACTCAGAAAAAATCCGGTATTTTCCTTCCAGCCGGAGCTTCTATGGGGGTTTAGATCTGGTCGATACAATTAGGCACGTCTTCCCTCTCCCACCCGGGAGGAGTGCCCTTTCTGGGACTTTTGTTATCTGTTTTTTTATCTTTTTTCTGTATGTCATGGAAATGTTCGTTTGACAAATTGTCAAATTCAGATCATAAGTGTTCAATTTAAATGTGTCTAATTATGCACATTGGTTATACCTTATCCAAAACATGTTTTTAACCAAATGCTTATGTTAATGGCAGTATATGTTTATGTAGGGGTAGTATCTTTTGGCTATATTGCTAGGAAAAGTCTTAAATGTTGGGCATATATTTTTACATTTTTGCTTGTTGTTTCGCCAATGTATCTGTTATTATTTTGATGCGAAATACATGAAACTTTAGCTTAATGCATATTTTCTTCACTCACATGAAATTTTGGCTATGTGACTAGACATGATTGGTACAAAAACTTCGCGAGGTGAAACCTCAAACATCTGACCCTTAAGTAAACCTCGCAGTGTCAAGAGTGTTGTGATGCTCTTGGGAGATGCTTTAATATGCTCTATCTTCAAATGTCTTGGTCTTAGTTATTGCTAAAATTGGTCTTAGTTATTGCTCAAATGTCTTGGTGACACAATTTCATAGTGTGTTGGAGTTTTGCTAGTATACATAATCAGATAATGTTGTATATGCATGCACTGTCTGTACATTGCTGAAACTTGACTTATTTCAAAGCCTTTGGAAAACCTCGAATTGAGGCGAAAACTAATCTATTTTCCTTATTATGGATACTTCTGTTGTCACTCATTAGATCAAAATTTTGTAACTTTGGAGTTTCATCAAGTCTACTCTAGTTTGACTGTAGACTTCATTTCCTGTTATTACAACACCCTGGTTCGAGCTCGCCCAAACCAAACATTCCAAAAGTCGACGAAAAATATTAGAAGATGTTATCCAGGAGTCAACTTGTAAAGACGTGGAATTCTGTAAGCTATAAACACACAAAAAGCTCATGCTCTATCTGAATGGAGCTTGAGGATTCGGACTACTAGGTACTTTAGAGCTCCTTAGCTCTTTACAAATATGATCTAACATACCCAAAAAGTCCCTGACAATTACAAAAATCCGAAGTGGGTTGGCTTCGTCCTTGCTCACATTTCCATGAAAATATTCTGTTATTTCTCTTACGTGAACAAGGACTCTTCTTTCATCTTCCCGCAACTCCTTTATATACTTCTCCGCGTGACCAAGGAAGAATCTCATTTTGTGCACAAAGTCACCACCCTTTGCATCCCCAAACAAGTCCTTGCCCACTAGTTGTTGCAACTTTGCCATACCATGGGATAGATTTGAGACTGAGCTTGCCAGAACATCCAAGTCTATTGTGGCGGTCTTCTTCACATTGCAGAGTTCGATACTCAGACCAGAAACAAGGTCCAGCCCCATCCTTCTGTAATCTTCCTCTCTTTCTTCAGAATTTCTTGTCTTGTTTTTCTGGTTTATCTTTCCCATTATGCTCTCCGAAACTCGGATTCCTTCTGACCTAACAATTTCTTGGACGACGAAATGGAGAAGTGTGGTTTTCCCATCTGCTCCTTTCACATCTGCTAGCTTCAGGAGGGCATCAAGCTTGAATGCTATTGCACCTCCTCTTATGGTTCCAACATTCATCCTGTTTCCTGTTTTAAGAACTGCTTCGAGCAGTTTAAGAAAGAGCCGACTTGATCTGAGTTCCTTGCAGGCTTCCTAATGCAGTAACAGAAAAGAAACCAATCGTTTCAAAATATGCAAAAAAATTTGACTTGGAAATTTTCCAGAAAAGTATCCTGATTCCAGAATACTGTGTTGGCAGCAACATTCATTTTGGATGGGGCACACACTTCAAATATTTCTAAGCTTGTTGTTTAATAACTTGAGCATGTCACATGAACTTTTCTGAATGTATGGACACTAGATACTCAGGTAACCGCAACATGTGACTGACAATTTTAGTAGAACGTTCACTAGCAAGCTTATTTTGCTTGTTGAGTTCACCACAAAAGTAGGCATTTGTCTCTCATATTCTGCTTGAAATGCTGTTGACACATCGTAAACACTATTTCAGTGTAGAAATAAATTGACGATATTGCCAAATATGATTAGTTTGTTGTGTCGCCGTATCCTTAGATGAGAAAAAGGTGAATCTGATACCCAGGCACATACCTACACAAACCCAAGTCCATGTACCACAACCCTTCAATGTAACATATATTCGACTAGATATAGTGTGATCATGTTTAGATGATTTGATTACCTCTAGCATCGAGAAGGATTTTCTAAGATGAACAACCTCATCTTCAAAAGTTTCTCTGTAAAGCATCGCTTCAAATCTTAAGAAAGCGAAAGGTATGTTAAGCATTGCCTTTAGAAACTTCTCCGTTGAACCCAGTTCTTTGATGTCTCCTTTGTAGCCTGAGAGTTTAGCCTCTTCCTCCTTTGTTGGTGCCATCTTCACCAGGACTTCTAGTTGTTGTAAGCACAATCCCTCGCCTGCTTGTAGAGATATTCAAAATTAGAACAGTCAATACACAATTTAACTTTTGGTAAATGCTTTTTTCAAGGGAAGGATATATGATGGTGCGAGTTTGCTATTGGTTTTCTTTTTAAAATGTCTTTTCTTAGAATATACTTTTTTGGTATGATATGAGGTTACATTTTACAACACATGGTAGAGAAGATATACTACTATTTTTTTCAAGTGACTCCAAAGTTTTCCTTACATTAACCACCATGTATAAAGTTCTGCCATCTATCACAAAAACTTGGTGAAAAGCATTACTCCCGGAAAGCCCTCTCCCACTCCGACAGTTATTTTGGTTAATTTGAAATAGGACTGGCCTGTTTCCTAATAGTGCATCTAGCTACCTTATGATACAACATTTTACAAAAGTAAACACTATGATGAAAGAGAAACAGAAAAAGAATGAGCCATTGCTCTCACAATCCTTACGTTGAGCTAAAATGGGATCTCAAATAGGTTTATACTTTATAGTCTTTTATGGTGAAATTCATCCATCTACTCCTGGAATGCTGATTATCAAGATGTATGGTTCGTCATTGGCATACACTTTATTTTGTATCGTAATGCTATAGTATTTAATTATTCCGTCTTCTGCTTCCAATGAATTCATCCATCTACTCTGGAATGCTGATTATCAAGATGTATGGTTCGTCATTGCCATACACTTTATTTTGTATCGTAATGCTATAGTATTTAATTATTCCGTCTTCTGCTTCCAATGAATTCTCTCAGCGCAGAAGAAAAGCCATTATAATAGCAGTTATGCCATAACCTTAAGATAGTGTTAGGAGTATTACCTTGTAGCAATGCATCACAAACTTGCTCAGCAGTTACATTCAAAGCTTTTGCCAATATGGTCATGTTTTGCAATCTCTTAGGATCAAGCAATTGCTTATTTGGAGGAGGGCTTTTGCTCTTTCCCTCGTCATTCTTCATAGAACTTTGCATATTATATCCAAAAAGTGACTCAATCATCTCCTCATCGAATCTGCCCATATATATTGCACATATTATCATTCATTTGCAATCATAAAGCTATAAAAGATGAACTACAACTTATGTAATAGAAGAAAATCTCTTACTCGAATGAGCTTGACCTCAACTTGTCCCACACCATTGACTGATCCGGGGCAGCCCTAACTTTGTCCCAATGAAGCGGTTTCAGTTTAGGCAACGGAGCTCCGTCTTTCCCCAATGGCATGAAGTGAAATTGCTGGTATTGTGATGGAGGTGGTGTTTTGAGGGAGCTATTGCCATTTCCTTTCGAAAATGGGGGTGGACATGGAGGGGGAGGAATACCCACAAAAGGTTTTGGAGGGTTAGGAGGCGGAGGAGAAAATTCCCTTTTCGGTGTTTGGTTTGACCCTGAGGAAGAATCTGAATTTTGTGGGGATGATGAAAATGGCAATGTGGAAGAAGTTAAAGCCTTAGATATGGAACCAGTAGAACAAGAGGAAGATTGAGAAGGAAAAATGTGTGTATTTGCAGTTGGCATTGGTGGGGGTGGGGGCGGTGGCGGTGGTGGAAGGGGTGGCGCCGGCTGTGCTACAATTGATCCTTTGGGGGACAAAATGTCTGTTGTGTCACTAAGACTACTGGCTGAGGCATTCGAAAGGCGTAAATTCGAAGAAAGTGAATCATAGAGAGAGTGGAAAGACTCATCATCTGATGAATCTGCATCTGTTTCTTTTTTGTTACATTCATAATTCACCGACTCCACACTATCATGAGCAGAAACAATTTCTCCAGCAGCAGAACAATTATAACCAGACTCAGATCTTACCTTTTCTTTTCCTGATCCTTGTCTTTCATCAAATTTACTGCTAGATATGTTCTGATTTGATACTGAAATACTATTCACTTTTTCAGGATTTTGTTTGAAAGGAAATGCTTGTGGTGGTTGTTCTAAAGCAGCTCCAATTGAATCAAGGTAAAAGGGGTCAAACCCAGGTTCAGAGCTTACCTTTTTCATTGACCCATTTCCACTCCCTCCTCTCTCATTGCTGTAAACAGAAACTGTTGGATTTCTTGATCTCTTTCTCTCTCTCTTGACTTTCCTGCATACCCAGATGAGCCCAATGGAAAACAACACAAATGTAGCTGCAGCAGATGCAGAAACTGCTACTGTAATCCTCTTGAATCTGCCTTTGTTATCTCTCTTCTCATTTTGAATCTTTTTGGGCCGGGGGGTCGGATTTGACCCATGAAATGGACGGTGGGGATGGACTTGGATTGGGTGCACTGGAGCTGGAGCTGGAGATGGGGCTTCAATGGTGGGTGATGGAGCTGGAGCTTCAATTTCTCCATTTAACTGAGTTTTTCTAACGGAACCCTTCAATCCAAGTAAAAATCTGAACTTTTCCAAGATCAGGGGTTCTTTTCCTTCTCTCTCATCACCTCCTGAGACTTTCTCAATCTCTCTCCTCTCTCCATTGAAATACTCTGCTGCAATCAATGAGCCGTCAACTACCAAAATGTGGCTACTTTGGAATGATAAGAAGATGAGAATGATGAGGAAGAACATGTGGAGTCTGTGAGGTACAAAACCCATGTTCTAATTTCAACCAAAAAGAATCATCAAGAGATGAATCTCATCTTTTGTGCTGTTTTTCTGCCTATAAATGTGAAAAAAGAAGAAAAAGTAGTAGTGAAGAAGATGAATTGCAAAAATCTTTAATGCTACTCCAAGGAACCCCTGAGCCTGGCAGTTGTAAAAAACTGGGCCTTCTTTATTTCTTATGTTCTTCTTTGCTTTCTTACCTTCTCTCTCCACCATTAATACCCTGTGTGCTATTACAACGTTTAATCAACATTTCAGCCTCTCATTTGGGGCACATTTCACAATCTTACCTGGTTGACTCTTTCCTTTTGTCTGCTTACTGCTTTTGTTAGTGCAAAGCTGAGCATGTTTTTGGGTTCTTCTCATCACACTCATAAGTCAGCCGGGGCTCCATCTAATTCAGGTTTAGTGAGAGCTTTTGGAGTTTGAAATATCTTTTGGGATTTGAAATCCTAGTCATGGGTTTTGCATTTGAATCAAGCTTTTTGTGCAGCTAAAAGTCATCAACAAATCCTAAAAGTGTTTTGATGGGTCCCAATTGGTTGGACTTGTCTTTCCCTAGCAAGAGGCTGGTACTGTGGCGTTTTTGCCAACCCTATATGATTAAAAAGAGAGAAGGAAACCTAAAGGCAAGCTCAAATAACAACAACGATGAGTTGTAAATCAGTATATTCTGAGGTTAAAATTTGGCAAAACTTTTTAGGGTCAGGTCGCAAAAGAGAAATTTCTTGTGAATCCTCTAATACCGGCGTGGATGGTTTGCTTTTGACGGGATACGAAAGGGAATAATCGAGTTGCGCGTAAACTGACCCGAACAACCTCCTACCATTTTCTAAAAAAAAGAAAAGGAGATGAGAGAGATGGTCCATCACTTTCTCATGTGATCTTCATATGCAGGAAATAATATACAAATTATATGTGATTACATAGTGGGAGGAAGTAATATTTTGGTGGGGAATTATGTGAGGCTGGACCATGTGTCTCTTTCGTTCACTTGTTTTGCTATCTGGTGGTGGTGATTTTTTTTTAAGTTGTGGATATGGAGTAGCATTTATGGTTTGGTGTGAATAGAAGTTTATTTTTGTTGCCTCTACTTGTGGGCTGTTAACCCGTGCGGTGTTGCTCACCTAACCAGTACTAGCGAGAAAGGTAAGAGAATTAGCCGGGAAGATCCGTCTTTGGTTGGGTGATGGGTTTGCTTCCCACATAATTGATCAGTGTTTTCGGATCAGGCCGCAAGAGAGTAATTTCTTGTGAATTCCTTAGTTCCGACGAAAATAGTCTGCCTTTAACCGAATTAGAAAGCGTTAAGTAGTGGTACTTGTAAGTTGGTCCGGACACTACCAACCGTCGAAAAAAAAAAAATGAAAAGAAAGGTAAGAGCCACACAATATATCATGTGGTCAATTGGCTTGGCTTAGCCGCTACTTGGAATCCCATGCATCCGAAGGGGACTTGTGAACCCTAATGGGGCCATGGTTTAACATATTGGTACCATTATGGCTTTGGTGTCGGTGGTTTTAGGGGAGCAATGCCTTTGAACTTGGGTTTTACTTGTTCCTTCGTAGTTCTTATGTGCATTCTCTGTGTAAAACTCCAATGAAAGTCGAATTTTATTTTGCTGACATACAAATTTGGTTCGAATCTTTGTGTCGAGTTCAACATTAAATTTGGTTCATTTATTAGATGAATCTATTTGTTACAGATCTATCATGTTACGTATAAGACCTAGTTTCTCTGTAATTAGATTGCAAAGAAGTCTATATCGCTCATCTAAAAATTAAATAGGCTAGATTTGAAAAAAATTAGCAAATTTGAGCCAATGAAAACACTTTGCACGGCTGGGATAGCGCTCCGCAGCCTTTTTCTTGTAAATCACTAAACGTGTTTGCAGTAGATTTTGGATTTTGAAATCTTAAAAGTTGTGCCTGTGTGTTTGGTTGTAATTGTGCTTTTGCTCTTGGACCAAGAAAAGCTTTCAAAAGGTTTGAAAGAGGAGCTATAATAAGCCCATAATTGTAACGCTCGACTGTGATTTTGACCATAATTTTGAAGTTTTGGCAAGGAGCTGGATCCCTCCAGTCCAAGCTTGCCTAGAAAATGAACCTTATAATTTGATCCATTATCGTTTGATGTGATTTCAAATGCATTCGGCGTGAAAGGGGAATAAAAAAAAAAAAAAGAGATTGCAATGCTTGATCGGAACTTATTATAACCTCTATCTCGAGATAAATGTGTTTTTAAATTACATCAACGAAATTCAAATCAATGTGACTTTTGACATGATTAAAGGAAGACGGATTTTAGAAAACATAAACGGTTTCTATTACAATAAGGGTCTTGCTAACGTGTGTCCAATAGGCACACATTAAGCACATAAACAAATAAAAATAACACACACTTCAATATACCTTTTACACTTTTACATATTTCAATACACTTTTCACACATTTCAATACACTTTTTCAATATTAATAGACACACGTTAGCATTTTCCATATAAATACTATGAAACAGGAAAGAGCCAAAAAGAACTTGAAAAGGAATCTCTCTTTTGGCTAGAGTTTAGTTTCCTCCCCTACCACCTATGTACTAAGAGAGAGACAGGATTGACCTCGTCCACAGGTTAGTTCCAACTTGCCCTGTTGTGGGCCAGGATTTTGGGATTGTCGGCAATTTCTATGATCCAATGTTTTTTGAATTCTTGATTTCTACAAAGTACAAATATAAGAAGGTTTCAATTTTCATAGAGCCCTTAATCCCCATTGAACTCAACCAACAGGTCACTTTGAGTATGCTCAATTTTCAAGAATGTCACTTTTGTAAGACTTACTATTCATTTTCAAGAATATCACTTTAAAGATTAATGAAAAACTCCAGTTTGTAATGATGTATATACTCCTACAAAAAAGGGCACAGGGCCCACATGTATTCCATGTAAGAGTGTACCGGATAGCTCGTTTTATTACCTAATGAGCAGTTATTGGTTGGTACATTAGACTTGATACATCTCAGATTCTCTCGACGTATTCATTTAGAACCTTGCTATTTGCACAGATTGGAGAGTACCGATCATGTACAGATGGTTTCGGGGACTCAATTGTGGGTGCCAAACAAACGATCCGAGCCGTTCAATCATCTCAAAATCAAATTCCGAGGGGCCCTATGCGCGAATCAATGCAATCAAACGGCCCTAAGTGCTCGATCCAAAATCACCTCATTTCCTTCACAATTTTTTGAAGGAAATGGGGTGATTTTGGATCGAGCACTTAGGACCGTCTGATTGCATTGATTCCCACTTAGGCCCCTCGAAATTTGATTTTGAGATGATTGAACGGCTCGGATCGTTTGTGTGGGACCCACCGAGATCATCTGTACATGGTCTGTATAAGGGGGTCCGTCCCCATAGATTTACCGATTCATTTTACATGTAGCACTCGTGGATGGGATTAATTTTTGATAATGTCGTCACTTAAAAAGTTAGTACTTTTGTAAAGGATTATTGTAAGAGAGGTATTTTTGATGAGTCCATATTTTCATAGAATAATGTGAGTTGCAAAGCTAGAAATAGGAAGGATGGAGTGATCTAGAAGGGTAAAGAAGAGAACAAGAGTGCGCAATAAGAGACTAAGATATGGGAGCTTTAGACTAATATGTGGGTACCAAAGGGATCTTGAGAGAATGGTTTGATGCTACTAATGGAAGAATGTTCTCCTTCCAACATCAGTGACTGCCCACTTTCTCTCTTTCTAGAACATACTCTATCAAATCAATCACCTCTGAGAATGCAGTTCAAAAAAAATCACCTTTGAGAATTGTGAATGACATGTCTCATATTTATAGGCACCTTGGGACGGTACTCAGGCGCGGGGTGTTTCCAATAACACGAAGACACGTATTCCTTTTCGTAAACCCTGTCCGCAGCTACTCCACCCTCTTGTGGTGAATTGATCTTCTTTTGCAGCCACCAAGCCACTAGATCCCTTTCCATTCCTGGACAAGGTCGCTAGTTCGCCCATGCTAGTATTGCAACCAAGCCTTAAACAGCCCATCGGGTCCTGCCTTAGATCGGAGCAGAGGGGGTCCTGCCTTAGACCGGAGCAAAGGGTTATCTGAGCTATTATGTGACTTGATTAACTTCTCGCGTTCTAGCCCAAATATCTCTGGTCCACACTAACCGTAATGCTTATGGGATTTTCTCTATGTTTAGATGGCCAATGGCTCAATGCATTTTTTCTTGTTGGGCTTCACAGTGAGGTACACGAGGGCCCCATTCATAAAGTCCCGCAATAGTGACATTCGCTCGGGTTGATCCGCACGACTCTGTCACGTGTCGCGTAGCCATGTGTGACACTTGTCACTATGTGATTGGAAGGTAAACCTCGACTAAGTCAAAATTTCTTTTAAACGCTGACCTTCCCTACAAATATATGTATATATTTACTTACGTATACATACAAGGAGCTAGTTATTACTCTTGGTGCATAATTTTGTAGTCTTTCTTTAGACTTTGTAAAGTTGTACTCCCTCCGTTCCTATTTTAAGTGTATGACTTCGTAAATTCAACTTATTAAAAAAACATCATCATTACATCTTTCGCATTAACTTTACCTACACATTACACTTTCCGCATCACCTTCCAAAATTATCCTTCACTTTTTCCCATTAACTATTTACCCACTAACTTTTCAAAAGAGCAAATAATAATTGTACAACTTTTACCCATTAATTTTTCCAAACACACATTTATTAAGGGACATCACAAAATAGAAATGTCCACACTATAAAAGGGACAGAGGGAGTAGCAATAAACTAAAAACAATAGATAAAAAAAAAATCCTAAAAACAACAGAAGAGAGTAGTCCACCCGCAGTTTTGGACCCTTTCAAGACCTATGCTAATGACCCTCGCCGTTCACTTTTTAGAAAAAAATTGAGAACATATACTACTACCAAAAATCAAGTTGATCAGAAACCTTTTGATATGATTTCAAAATCAGTTTATTTTGAGTTAAATGCGTTTTGATCCGGTGTTCCAGGCAAGATAAATGTGTTTATAAATATTAAATAGTATCCAATTAACTTATTTTTTGGTGTGATATATGTTCTCAACGTCATCCATAAAGTAAACGGCTTGATTCATTTATGTGAGCATAAAAAGGGCCCGAAATGGACCATAGGACTAGAGAGGACCCAATCCTTAGTTCGAAAATTGAGTCATAACAGGGTGTTCAAATTATACAACGATAACAGATATAAATTAACATATGCAGAGTATACATATGTGAACTATTCTAGGGTATTCATGTGAACGTCTTTGGTAAACGAGTGGCGCCGCCACTCAATAATTATCAGAGCCCATAGTTTAATCCTGTTTTAAAACGTGTTTAAAGAGTAAGGCATGATTTCATCAGATTGTCGTTTTCTCGATAAGAATTCCATGTGGACTAAACGGCTAATGATTCAGAGATTAATTAGTCATCATTTGTTTAAGCAAACAAAAAGAAAAGAAAAGGGTGAGACGTTGCTATGGTTCTGTGTGTATTCTTGTTTTGTTAATACACACAGAACCATAGCAAAACAGGTATGTCAAAATATATGTTAATCAGATATCGTTTGATGCATTCGAAACTTGAGAAAAATAGTTTTAGGAAATAAATTAACCCATGTTGTCAATTAAATTAATAAACTAGGGGCAATTCAGTCATTTACCCTTTTATCCATCCTCCAAATCCCCCTTCTCAAAATATCATCCAAACACCACAACAAATTCACCATTCTTAGGAGGTGGGCCCACCCTTGTTACGAATCCATCCAAAATCATCTCCGGTCGCCAAACGGATCCTTAAGGGACTGGTCGGTCCTGTTCGGACCATTTTCAAGCCTTTCCTAGGCCTTTTGATCATCAAGACCGTTGATAGTAAAAAATGTCAAAATTCATGTTAATTGGGTATTGTTTATTGTGTTCTCAAAACACATTTATCTCTAGAAAAAAATTTATTCAGAATTGCATAATTAAAATAAATACATAATACTTAGAATAAATACACAATAATTACATAAATATATTTAAAGTATATTACATATTTAAAAAACAATATTTATGAAAAAAAATTTAAAAAAATCAGAAAGTGAAATTTTTAAAAATTAAAAGACAATTTAAATTTGTATTATAAATTTAAGGGGTAATAAATAGTAGTAGTAGTATTGATTGAAAAAAGTAGTATTATAAATATGGGGTACATTGGTTGTATTACAAATTTAGGAAGTCTTAAATGTATTATATATACATATATGTCATCATCTTCCACCCCATTTTTTGATCAGATTAAAGTAATCCACCCCCACTTTTGGATCAGCTCCGGCGACGGCTTCGGACCGAAGGGCTCGTCCTTCTCCGACCTCACGTCTCCACCAGCAAGCCACCACCTCCAACTACCCCGAAATGGCAAACCATGGTTTCGCCCCTCTTGGGCCAGAAAAATTTCTAGATCTAAACCCATGGTTGCTCCGACGACGATGGTAATCTCATCTTTTTTGGTATTCTTTTTGGATCAAAACCCCCCAAATCACTCGGATTGGGAGGGGTACTTTGGTACCAAAAACCCTCATATCCCCTCTGATTTGCTAACGATAGGGGAGAGGCTGTCGTTACCTAGTCCGGGTGCGCCCGAATTTCTACTCCCAACAGTGAAAAATTTCTTCCAAATCCGGGGGGTGTTTTGGCATCTCAAACACCGGCTTGACGTGGGACAAGGATTACAAATTCGGCTCGAAACAAATCAGGGAGTAAATCCGGTCGCCAAATAGGGCGTAAATGAATTGGAGATCATTTGTTAATCATGATAGTAGTATTTTTTTATTCTCTAAGTGATTGATTGATAAGTTGTAAAATAAGTGAAAATCGTGTTGTATAGTTTTGACTATGGACTCATGGTTATTCTAAATAATTCTTGTCAGTTTAGTATTTAAGATTCCGGCCATGTGTTTGCACGAGTACTTGAACTTCTGCTCGGAGCATCTATGAGGGAGACTTAGAAATCAAAACTAAAATACAATTATTTATGATTGGTGAGTTTTTTTTTTGACAAAGTGGGAGCTCTAGAGGAAGCAAAAATGAAGAAAAAACATAATGTTTAAAAAGTAATTTGAAGAGCACTTGTTGCAAACGGGTCTTTAGCCTTAACACATCGTGTTACCAAATTAAACATACTTGGTATAACATTTTCGGTTAATCCAAGGGTGCCGACCACCCTTGTACCGACCTTGCACAGATGGCTGCGGGGATCCCCTGGTGGATCCTAAATGATCAACCCGAACCATTGATTCATCTCAAAATCGAATTCCGAAGGGTCTCTCGCGAGAATCAATGCAATCGAACAACTCTAAGATCTCGATCCAAAATCACCCCATTCATGGAAATGTTTTTAATGAAATGGGGTGATTCTGGATCGAGATCTTAGGGCCATCCAATTGCATTGATTCTCACAAGGAATCCTTCGGAATTCAATTTTGAGATGAATCAACGGTTCGGATTGAACGTTTGGGATCCACAGGGGGGTCGTCAGCACCGTCTATGCGTAGTCAGTACCCTCCTATCGGTACGAATAGGGCGGTTCTTACATTTTACTACCTGCGGTGTCTGCAGCTTGCCACATGTATCACCAAAACATCTATCTATCGATCGATCGATCTATCTATCCTTTAACAATGTGTTTTGCTTAAAAACTTCTCCAAATCCCAAATCCTAATTTTTTAGATTTTTTATTTTCTTAAATTTTCTAAAATAGGGGGAGAGAAAAAGGGGGAGAGTGGGAGAAAGTGGAGAGGGAAGAGAGAGAGACGTGTACTCTGCAGAAGGGATACAAAAAACAAAAAACAAAATACCTGTCTCCTCACCCCACTATTTCCCCTCTTTCTTCTTTAACTGATGAAGTCTTAATCGTACATGTGTCTTATTAGATGTAAAATTATCGAACTAAATTTTCTAAATTCTTTTAATTTTTTATCAACTACTCTTAATATTGTGCCCATTCGATAAATGGAACCAAAAAAACATCATTGTGATTATTTTTGTCCCGTGCATCGAACTTGTACAATGCTAATACTTAGTATTCCGTATTCGGGTGGAGCTATAACAAAAAAAACCGGAACACGCTCAACGAATAGAAAAATCTTTTTGACATCAACAAGTAAAGAAGCAACTCTTGCTTACACCAATTTAGTGTTCAAACTAACCTTTTAATTAGGGGCTATATGAGTTTGAAAGTTGTGCCAAACAGAGTGTTCAAAATGTAGCACTTAACACACGCATAGATCAATTTATGCAAATTAGTACCATCTCACTTGGAGTAGTATACATAGACCACTCTCTCCAGGTAGGGCTGGGCATCGGGTCGGACCAATTCAGATTCGGGTCAATACGTGTCGATCCAAAAAAGACCTATTTACCTAAACGTGTAGAAAATCTCAACCCTAACCGGACTTGAAATTACATGTGTCAGCCCGAACTCGATACAAATTGACACGATTACACAATACCCGTGTCATTTTTGTGTCGGATTCGAGTTGACACAACATGAATTTACACGTCCAGAGCAGGTTGACCGTGTAATTTTTGGGTTGGATTCGGGTTAACGCGTCGACACGAATATTAGCCGTGTCATTTTCGGGATATGCGGGTTGAATACAAACCCGACCTGTTTAGCAATTGTGTTCTTGAGTCATATCATATACGTGTTTTGTGTCAGAAATAGTCAACCCTAACCCGCTAATTTCATATCATATTCGAGTTGTGTTATATCTTATTGTGTCATAAATTCCCACTCATATTCCAGGGCATTCATATCAATACCTAATTTTGTTTAAGAGTGGCGCCGCCACTCATCAACTATCAGAGCATTACTTATCTGTTTTAGTCATCATCTATCTTAATTATAAACAAAAAGAAAAATATTTATTTTTACCGGCAAATAAAAAACAAAAAAGATGCGTGTACGCACGTCTGTATATATATCGTGCATGAACGGTGCATCTCAACCGTCCAAAAGTATTTTCGAAGGTCCGGATCATTGATTTGTTGGCACAAATAGTCTGAATTTGTTCATGCACGATGCGTACGCGACCAATCCATACACATCGCCGAACTGAATAAAAAAAGAAAAGCTTCTATGGCGCCTACGTGTGTATTCCTATTCACATGGCGGCATTCCTGGTTGATTAATTAATCATGATAATAATATTGTTTTTCCCCCCAAGTTATTGTTCAATATTTTTATCCCGGCCAGGCGGCCACATATTCGCACGACTTCGGCTAAGAGTTTCTTCAATGACCCCTATAAACCACACGTTAGTGAGAATGGCTAAAATTTTACCAAGTGAGGCAAAAAGTAACTCCAATGGACTCATTAAATTGGCCCGTAATCCTACGGCTCAATATCTCACCCTATAAATTTAGCCACCTACTTATTGAGATACTAAATTTTGGGGGTCAAATTTTATTGTTAAAAAAAAAGTTCTATGTTTTTCGTGTATAAAAGGACTTGGTGTTATTGCTTGGGATGTTTAATCTCAAAAGGATTTGGAGTCTTTCTATACCACTTTTTTCGTGGAGCAGCAACAAAATAAATTTGTTTTTGAAATATAGTCATTGAAGCTTAGCTGATAGGTAGGTTGACCATTTCATATAGTCATTGCTACGCTTCTCTTTTGTAAATATTATTTTTCACTTAAAATAACATAATTTAGCTAGTTTATTGGAGTGACCACTCACTCAATAGCTAATGATTATTTATAAATATATAATTTGGTCCCCCCCCCTTTTTTTTTTTTTTTAGCAAAAACTAATATTTAGCTATTCAAATTTAGATAATCCATTGGAGATCTTTTAAGAGTGTACCTGGTACTCGGCTCGTTTAACTTTAAAAATAAACAAAATATATATAAGAGATCATAGATCTTAGAACACAATCTATATAGTATATTCATGTTTACGTTCATGTATTAAAGGCAAAATTCAAGAATTTCAAAAATATCATGGGGCCTTTCATTTATACTAATTCTCTCTCTCTCTCTCTCTCTCTTCTTTTTCTTTTTATAATATTTATCGGCAAAGGAAACTTCTTATAGAAACTCACTACGAGTACACAGAGGGGAGTGGAAAAAGAAACTATCCAATAATTATCGGCAAAGGAAACTTCTTATAGAAACTCGCTACGGGTACACGGAAGGGAACTGGATCCTCTGTTCCACCAACCCTGTCCGACTTCCCTGTCCCACCCATCCCCATCATTCTTCAGAGAAATCATTAAAACACCCAAAAAACGAAAACCAATTAGCATGTACCGTACAATTCTTGACATTGTGTCTAGTGTGCAGCCAAAGGTGTCTTCTTATTGAAGATGATCGAGATCATTTCTAGCATTCCAAATGGAATAGAAAATTGCATATATAGAGTCATTTCTCAGCACTGTCTTTCCAAAACAAAAGAATTGCTCAAACATAAGGGATTCGAAATCCCGATGGTTCTGATTCAGAACCAACGGGATCTTGAATCCCCTACGTTTGAACAACTCTTTGTCTTGAAAAAAATACCGGAATTGCTTTGCTGCCTTCAAAGGCTCTCACACGCTTTCTTTTCCTCACGGTTCTCCATTGGCCGCCCCTCCTCTGAATTTATAGGCTCCGAAATTTTAAAACCCCCAACTTCCGGCTGGTAATGCCAACAGAATTATGAGATATACTCAAAATGGTTCACATCACCTTAATTCACTCCAACATTGTCGGACTCGACTCCTTCAAAACTCTACCCACTCCCGTCAAAATCTCACTGATAATATTCTAGCTGAATGTAACAAAAAATGAAATGAGGCACAATATATGGTTGGGTACTTGCCGCCGAGGCGGGGTTGCTGCTGTGCATAGGTTGCACAGTAGCTGCTGTGCACAATCACAATCGTCCACAAGTGTTTTTAATGGTTCGGATTGAAAATAAACTGTTTGCGCGAACAGTTTGTCTCTGTTGTATGAAATCTAGGCCGTTCATCCAAACAATGGATGGTCCGGATTATGCACAACAGCTGCTGGGCATATGCAGCAACCCGCGTCCGCTTCCCATTGGGGCCGCTACACCTATTTATCTACTTTAGACTTCGTTAAAGTAAAGCACCAGAAATAAATATTTGTTTAACCTAAATTGTTAAAGAAAATCGAACAAAATTCATTTAGCAAAATATATCCAAAGATTGATTTAAAAATAAGATAGTCACCATAAATTTCATTGACATCTCCTTAGGTTTCTGATACATGTAGAGACTTCTCGTGAGGTTTTAATACACTGACCTCGCATGCTTTACAAACTATTACCAAGATTTCTCCATTTTGTTAATTTTACTCTAGCGCCATTAGTTTAGACCTTCAAATGACTGAAGTGCCCCTAAATATTTGGGTGATTTAAGCAATTAAGTCTTGTGTTTTTTGTTTTTTTTTGCTTTTGTTTTTGTTTTTTTCTTTTTCAATTGAAAATTTACATAATAAAACAAAAATTAGACTTTTGGTCAGATGTGATTGAATTCGTGTAAATATTTGTACGTTTTATAAATTTACTAAATTATACTTACTCCGTAACCGAATGAAAAAGGGAAATTCTATGGCTATGCAGAAGAGTATTATAAAGTCACTACTACAATAATAGATAGCGATCACACTAAGAAAATAAAAAAGTGAAAAACGTGATGACAAAGGTAAAGTTTAATCACGGTTTTTACGTTTAATTTAGATGGTAAGTAACTTTGATGAGATTAAAAATAAGCATCTTAGTTCGACCACAAGTTTCATTTTATACCTCGTCTTCTTATTTTTAGGCCCAGTTTCCCACTTGATTTTATCAAAAATTTGATAAAATCAAGTTTTGATTTTATCAAGTGGGGAGAAAAGTTTGATAAAATCTCAAATTTTTGTCAAATTTTTTTCCCCACTTGATAAAATTAAGAGTTGATTTTATCAAAACTTGATTTTATCAAGTGAGAAACTGGGCCTTAGTTGGGATTCGAAGTGGATCCTTTCGTGCGCTCCTCGCCTCGTCCATGAGAATCATCGGAAAAACTACATGAACGGAAAAAGTTTAAACGTTTGCTCTCAATGATGTCCCTTAAAGTCAAGTCCTTATGGAAGTACTATGTTGCCCGATTTCAAAGATGAACGGTGGCGATAATTATATTGGGAACAGAGCTTGCTCACTATGTCCCAAAACTGGAACAGAACTTGCTCCAAAAAACCACTGCTGCTCGAATTGCCCCTCCCTCCCTCTTTGAACAAATGCAACGTCCATAGCCTTCGGAATCCCATTTTGTAGTTTATGCATCCATAGGCATAGAATGAGAAAAGAGATAACAAAAGGAACAAGAAAGGGGAAGATAAGCCAAAATTTTCGGTAACGTATTACAAGACGAAATAACTATTCAAAGATATGGGAATAGAGATCCCGGTTCTTTATTTTGAACAACGAAAAGAAATTTTATTAATCTCAGTAAGAATTACAAAGATTAAAGGGAAAAGGAGGAAGAAGGCATCACAACGAAGAAAAGCATCCCAACTTGGTTGCCACCCAACTCCTCGACAATCACTTGCCACTCCAAACCCCAGAAACGATTGGCAAGAGGCCAACCCCAAGAATAACAAAAATAAACGGGCTTATAACATCTGCCCCACACAATTACAATCAGCATATGAAACTCCCAAATACTGCTGCAGAACAGTAAGCAACAAAATCATCCCAAATTATCCCAAGATGTCCTAAAAAATGCAGCATATCTGATTCCCCAAATCACGCGACTGCTTCCAAACTCTTCCAGACAGATTGAAAAGGCATAAGAGTATATGATATTCACCATGATAAATGATCTCAGCAAATGCCCCAGATTGAATGATGTAGAAAGATATGTCATGACCAGTAGATTCGAAAAATGATGCACGTATACATTGATTCTGCTCCAGCAAGATACAAAAATGGAATGACCATGAGCCAAATGCTGTTAAAAAAAAAAAAACATGAGCCAAATGACTTTTCCAAATCAATCCTTTGCTTCAGAGTTATAAGGATCAACCCAAAGCTTCAGAGATAACAGAATGAGTATCAAGAGATCCAAATCAATCCTAGGATACGCAGGCCAACAGAAAAACCCACAGACAAGACAACAAGAATAAGAACCAGGCCAACAGAAAAACCCACAGACGACACAAACAAGACACCCAAACCAGAAGAGACACAAACAACAAAGACGAGACCAACAAAACCACACCCCTATAGAAGACCCCAGCCCACCAAAAGGATACAAAACACCACTAACAGACACAGCCCCACAAGCCCAAAGACGACCCAAAACCGACAGCAACCAAAAAGCCCACGAAAGACAACCCAAAACAAGCAGAAACCAAACCAAACAGGAAACAGAACCAGAACACAACCTCAAAAAAGAAGAAGACAAGACTCCAAAAGAAACCCCAAGACTCAACCCCCCAACCCCCCTACCCCAAAGGAAGAAACAAGAAAGCTCCTGATCTAAAAATGATTTCACCCAAAGAGAAAGCCTTCCAATCTTCCTTCGATCTGATCCAAAATGATTTCAGTTGTTTATTCCGTTGTTTAAGCTTCCCCCTTTTTTTCCTTTTCCCCAAACTTCTCTCATTCCAAGATAGCATTTTCATAATTCTTTTCCCCCCTTCAAACTGACCTCACCCATAGATTTCAAGCTATTTGGAGATCATCCTTCATTTGAACAGCTCTTGCATCATCTTGTTCTTCCATTATCATAATTTTACTTACAACTTCCTCATCATCTCCTGAGTAGTCTTCTATCTTTGTGACTGCCAACACAGCTTCAGCTTCATTCAACAAAATTCTGTTTCTGTTGTTTATTCCCCCAGATGATACAGATAAGGCTGCTTCCGCAATTGCTGCTCTGAACACAACAACCTTCTTCTGTTTATTTTTCTTACCTTCGTTTTTTGAATAACCAGCTTTAGGAATACCCAGAATTTCCTCAATGGATTTCTGTTTCCTTTTAGATTTTGCCATTTCCTTTTCCTTTACAAATACGCCTGTCTCTACTTCGGTCCTTCGAAATTCGCTATTGTAAGCATCCACACTCCAGCTCGATACATAATTGCTGCTGGAATTAGAGAGAGTTTGATTCCTCCGGTCTCTCAAATTTAATTCCAGCTGATGACACAACTAATTGAGGTGTTTCCATGGATTTAAATATTGGCCGATATGTACCGTATTGGCCGGTTCGTACCGGTATTTCAAGCCCCCGATACGGATACGCACCAATATAGCGGTGTGACTAAAACATCGCATACAAACCGGCCGATTCCCGATACGTATCGGTGTATCGGCCGATTCAAGACCCGGTTCAGGCGTAGCGGTCCGGTTCGGACGAAAAAGAAAAGAAAAAAAAGCAGAGATGCAGCTTAGCTTCACGGCGGCGATGGGGTTTTGGCCGTTTGGGTTCAAATATTGAGAGAGAGAGAGAGAGAGAGAGAGAGAGATATAGAGGTTTTTATAGATTTGGGTCTCCCATCTGATCAAATACCACACCACATCGGTCCAAGACCCTTTCCCGTTTTTATCTTTGAGAATATTGTAAAGAAATTGCATCAAACCTGATTTTGGTGAGGAATCATGAGAATAATGGTATCCATGGCTGATTTGGTGGTGCCCCTGATTCAAGACCTCTCCGTCCGTTATCATTTCGAAAACAAAGTGAGAGGAGAGAGAGCAAGGACTTTAACCCAACGAAAGGAAAGTGAGAGCAGATCCTTGAAATGCACAGAGGTTATTCCAGTAACCCTTGTTTTATTCAGAGAGAGAGAGAGAGAGCTCTTCAAATCAAAAAGAAAAAGGAAGAAGAAAGTACTACAGTACATTGTACGTAATTGTTAATTAACGGATGGATACGTATCCACGTGTTTAATTTTTGTTTACTGCCACTCCTAATGTTTACAGCTGTGTAAAGGTAAAGCTGTGGAAGAAAATTTATTTGGTGTATATGCAACATTTTGTTCTAGGCAGCACCATTTATGTTGATTCTTGAGATCTATGCCTAAAAAAAAATTCCAAGGATAAAATTGTGTTATTATATATCATAAAAATGTGACAAATTAAACCCATGAGAGAAAAAAACATGTATCATAAAGTTTTATATGAGTTGCTAATGATTTTAAAAAATTCACGACCGCGACGCCCGATTCCCGCGTCGTATCGCTGATACGTCCCGATACCGATACGCCGATATCGCGACCGATACCGCTATTTAAAACCTTGGGTGTTTCCCATTCCTGTCGACTCTTCCACCCCCGAAGCAGAATTAATGAGCCCCAAAGAGTTATTAAAATTGCTTTTGGCTAAAACTAATTGCTACATAAACACCAAACAGTAACTCATAACACAAAACATCCTATCTCCATGAAGCAGTTCACTTGAAGCATATAAACCAAAACCAATGAGATCAAACCGAACATTTGGGCCTCTAAAGACAGCCCCCTTTGGAAAGGCACACCCCAACGCAGTGAGTAGAGCAGAAATCCGAATCATGAGCAGCAACAACGAGTTACAGTGACGTCGAGTTGCAGCACTTTTTATGTAGAGTCTGTAGACCCAATGAGTAGCTTGGTAACCTGATATGGACATCACAGCAATCCAGAATACATCCAAAACGAAGCACAACCAGAAATTGTATGACTGATATGTCAAACGAAAGCACATCCAGAATACCCTCCTGCATCTTGAGTAGAAAAGTGGAATTGAAAAGAGCCCTCTTTTTTATTACAAAGGGACAAAGTACCCAACTCCCTCAACTTTATCCTCAAAAATTGCTCCCTCTAGATATTACCTCCACTCTAAAAGAATGTTGTGGCACAATCGCACAACTCACAGGGAATTCGCAAAATATAGGTAGGTTGCTCGATGCAATCAGCCGCCTGAACACCCCGCCAAACAGCCACTTATCTAAATAGCCAATTAAGGCCCTCAGCAAATCAGCCACTTAAGGAATTCCAAAAAAAAAGCCACTTCAGGTTTTTTGTCAAACAATAGGATGTTAGTATTCTTTTTTTTTTTTTTTGAACTGAATGTTAGTATGTTAAGTCTTTGTTTGGTTGCTAAGAGAACTAACATCCTCTGTATACTACGCAAAATGATAACTTAGATTATACATTTGTTGAAAAATTCAAACTTTTTTAAGTTAAACGGATTACATAGTGGATGATCTTTTGATAAAGGAGAGAGAAAGATTTTACATTTATCTTGTGCAAGTTTCAGATATTGTGCTAATGTGAAAGCGGTGTATAAATCAACTAATATCGTGTCAAAGAAATGGGGACGAAGAGGTTGGAAAGGATTTTTTTTTAATATGCAATCCTTATTCTGTCCTTACTTTTAGAATGATAATAATGAGATTTATTTTTGTTAGTCAATGGTGTTAGTTTATTTTTAGTGGAAAAGGTGAAACAGGGGATTGTGGGATTGGGGTTATTAGGTGTCCAACAGAGTATTTTGTAATTGTGATCAAGTAACTACTTTTAGTCCGTGGGAAAGGAGGAGAAACAGGGATATTGTATCATTGTGGTTAATTAGGTTGAAGAGAGAATTTAAACAATAAGCCTTTTCCACCAGCTTCTTTCGATGATCATATTAAAGGGTAGTTTGAATTCGATGATGCATTCAAAAAAGAAGGAAAGGAAAATTTACAAATGTATTCAGAATAAGCTGTCGCCAGTCTTGTTATAACACATTGGCATTGCAATTACAATGGGAGACTGTTGAAGAAACTAGTTTAAGAAAATAACAAACAATAGGCTTGAAAGATCAGTTCCTAATCTCTTTTAAGAAAAGGTGTGATTAGGATGTTTAATCCTCTAGGAACTTCTCTATTTATTTGTTGGCCGCTAGCAGAAGCTAAGCGCTTGAAAAGCATGCTAAGAAATGTTGCTTCTGTCGACTTTTATGTGCAACAGTCCACCAGTCGCGGAAGCGTAAACTATGGCATTGTGGGAGGTTTTTTTTTTGCTTTCTTTTTGGCTTAGCTGTTACATTTCTTTTTCTTGAATGGCTTTGCTGAAGAATCTTGATTATTTTCTCACACTTTATATCGAACATCACTGTAGATTTTCTTTTTTTGACATTAAAATTGAAAAATAAATTGCTCGGAGAAACCCATATATTTGTTGACCAACCACTCATACATACAGAATCAGCCTTGAAAGTTGTGACATTATGGCCTAACCATTTTTTGGTCTCTGCTTTTACTAGTTCCCCTCTCATGGTACGTACGTAACATGTGCAACTACTTCCACCACACTAACAATAAGCACTAAAATAACAACAATAATAACAGAACTCATCTAGTCCCCATTCATTGGGGTATGGATGGAGAATGATTGGAGACAGACCTAACCTTTGACAATATGCACAAAGTGGCTGTTCTAAGAGTACTACTGAAACAGTGGCTCCCCTAAACCTCCAAGAACCGAGGAGCTACAGGGATGTTTTGCTGGAGAACCATACCCTCAAATCAAAGCCGAAAGGTATCAGGGAGGGCAGACTTAAAATAAAAAAGAAATAAAAAAAAAATAGACTAGGGGTGCTACAGTCATCCAACAAAACAACTAATTCTAACTGATCAAATCATTTCAATCGCTTTTGGTGGAGTTTCAGCTGCTGCATATATTTGATTTTGTTCCTTGGAGACCACCTCCTCATCTCAATCAACAGCTTGACCCACCCCCACAATGTAATCATACAACCCAAGTGCAAGGTAAAGTCCGATCCCAACGGTGATTCCGTTTGATATAGAATAAGGCAGTGGCATGAGAAGCATGGTGTTTGCTCGATTCACTTCCCTTAACTCGTCCTCCAGTTCTTCTATTTCCTTCTGGAGGGTTTTCAACTCCTCTCCCCCAGACGTTTCACATGGTGAGAAGGCACGGAAGAGTTCTTGTTAAGTTTGAGATTAGCACTTACAATGGATAGTGACCACAAACTACTTAACAAGAAAATGTGAAAATCAGACAGCATGATTTTAACTAGTGCAGGAACATTTTTCCCCTTCTTGAATCTTGGGACTATCACAAAAACAAATTGGACTATATTGTTTTTCCTTCCATTAACTGCATTAAGGGTGCCGTACTGACTTTTGAAGCATGATTTGGTCCCTTTTCCGGTTCGTTCTCCGGTCCGGGTTTCAAAACATTGGCACCATACTTGAAGCATGATTTTTTGTGAGAATCCTTCGCCGCCTCTGTCAGAATTAACTTTGATCAAAACTTCCATCAAGCTTCATTTCTTGGTACGATACCAGAGCCTAGCACATGAAGTATTGATGCTAGATTAATCACCCCTTCATGCTAGAAATCACAATATACACATATAGAAGATTAAACACTTGTACCTAATACTATATTTGGTTGCAAAACAGAAGAGAGAACACCTGATTTCATGGGAGTTTGGATTAGGGATTGTAAGATGAGAATTAGCTGGTAAGATTCATAGTTGAGGATGTGACAGAGAGAGAGAGTGAATCATTTTTTTGTTGGTTTGTTAGGCCCTAATCCATGGGAAAGAATTCTTTTGCAAGAATTGGTTTCCACTACTACAATAATGCATATATTTGTTAATTTGCAGAATTATGGAGCAGATCACCTCTAAACCCTATATTTGTTCGGAGACCGTTTCGAACTCGATTTTGTAAATCACAGTGGGTCACAAAATATTGATCTAAATTGTTCATTTCGTAAATCTAAAAGTTATTTTGGTAAAAAACTAATTAAAAAAATTGTTTTGGGACACTGATACATGTAGAAACAAATGAAAATGGCATATATAAATAGGTAGTTTAAGTTTAAGATTATATAATAGGTAGTCAAATATGATGGCTGCTAACTTTAATGCTCGCATCGACGATTTTGGTTCTGGGCTTGAACTTGGGTTTGTGTTTGGGGGCTTCCTCTGGCCCTTTTGTGGGCTTTGGTTTATGTATTGGCGTTGGAAATTAATATTTATGGTTGGGGACTTGGGCCGCTCCACCTATTTATCTACTTTAGAAATGGTTCATGTAAATCATCACGAAATAAATATTTGTTTCATGTAAATATTGTCGTACAAAATCAAACAGATTTATTTAGCAAAATATGATTGTCGTCATGAAAGTACACATGCAATTCGACCATTCCCTACAAGATTAAGATCGATCATCACCTCCAAAACTATATAATGGGGCTATCTACGAGTCTGATTTTATTCACCCGTACACAAAAATTTTATGAACGCTATTCACCTTATATAGTTATTTCTTGCAAGAATTACCTTCCTTGTCTTTCACCGTCAACATGATGTAGATCGTAGTAAGCATGTCAAGAAAACATAAAATAATTGAAAACAGTGGTTTAATTTCAAATTCAAGCCATAATTAATCTCATCAGGCTGTGAAATTCACTCCTTTTTATTTTTTCAATCAATATTCATGGTTGTGCTTATGTGGTTTTTACTCTGATTTGTAACGTTCTTTCTTATTTATCGTTCGATATTTTTTCTATTCTGTTTACTAAATGATTGAATTTTCATACTTAAACTCTTTTCATTGTATTTCTTTTGATACTATAATTTTAAGAAGTGTACAAAACAAAAAAATATTTGTGGCAAGAGCTAAAATGAGATCTAACAAAATTATATTTTGGGTAAATCACCTGGACACCCCCTATACTTTTTAGGGGCTTGAAATTGCACGTATATGGATCACTTAAAAAGGGACGGAGGGAGTATCTGTTTAGCAACGTTATTTCTAAGATTCCGTCCTTGGGAATCTTAACCTCTTTTTTTTTTTTGAACGGCAAAAAGATTTTATTAATCTTTGGAAATAAATTACAAAGATTAAAAGTATCCAAAGCATGAGGCATCATGAAAGAGAAAGAGCCAGCCACAAAGGAGCCTACCCTGTAACCTCTAGCGTAAAGCAACTGGTGTGATTCAACCCCCCTTGTAGATTAAGGTCCAAATGAGAGCACCAAATTTAGCTACCCTGGCCTCCCATCGGCAACCCCACAAGGAGACTTCACCGGGTTGTGACACAAGTAGACTGCCCCAGGTTGTGATGCAAGCACAATGCTAACCAAACCGTTCAAGAGCCAATCACCATCGTGCCTTACGAAGGGTTTCGTAATCTCAATAACCAAAATCCAACCAATCAGTTCTTCTCCAGGCCCCACAAAGGTCACCCTCACGACAGGGTCCATTCCGGTCACCCTTTTTCCTCAGATCGTTTCTCATAATTGTTTTTCCATTATTCTGGATACACGACGATCATGAATTTCTCAAAAACTGAAACCGCCGAGTGATCCGATTGTTCAACCTAAATTCCCATATCCAACCTTGATGGTAATTCAAATCACGTTTATAATTAAGCCATTCATTCATTTAACAAATGAAATATGAAGACCAATAATAACAATGTAAACAATTAGAAATTCAGAAGTAATATGCATGGTCCTAAAAAAGAAGTAATAAATAATACAAATTCATTAGCCTCTTGTATGTTGTAACTTAACTACTCCAAATCAGTATAGGATCTAAGTTTAATTTGTCAGTCACATGAGAAATCATTTGACCTTTTTTTTTTCTAAATAGAACATTATTTTAATCAAGGATTGAAGCGAAATTAGGTAACTTTGGGACGTATGATCAGTATACAAATCGGAGAGTATGTAGATTCTTTAGCCAATTTAATTGCCATGCTTTTCGAAAAGGAGTTCAGTAAGTAAAAATTTAACATTTGTCTAAATACTTCAAAGGAGAGTTATGTTTTTTTTTTATCAGCAAAAGATAATTATATATATATAAGATGGGACAAAGAAGGAACCAAGGAGTACAGGTTGTTGAGCAATCAACTAAAACAAACAAAACATGGTCAACATGACCAAAAAGAGAAAGCAAACAGAGCCAGCAACCCAGAAAAATTGGGCACTCCAGCAATGCTCCCTTACCCAGATCGGCCTCACTCAGAATCCCAATGACTAAAGGTAGCCTTGACTGTTTGTTTGAAAAACTGAAACAAAGCGTTCATTTGGTTGGTGGATTCGTCCATGAATTTTGATGTTTCAAGCTATGGGGTTTCGTTCGTTACTCAACTAATTACACAATTTAAACACATAAACGGGTTCGGTAGGATAACCTAGTGATTTGAGTGGGACACGGTGGCGTCGAGTTGAGTGGTGGTGGAATTTCTTCTTCTCCAGACATCTTCTTCTTCTCTAACTCTCTGTTCACACTTTTGTTTTTTTATATTGCTCCAGTGGTGTAAAAAGAAGTGGCAGCAGTACTTTATACGTGGAATTGGAGACAAGGGGAGTAACTAAGGCATGGGTGCTGTTTAAATCACTGCAGGTACAGTGAGGGTGAACAAAATCCTCCCTCCTGTTGGTCGAACAAAACTCCACTCCTGCACGCAGGTCTTGAGAAATGGGATTTGGGGATAAGTAACGGTTGGGAAAATAATACATTTTTTCATTATACAAAATATGTATACACCTGTATATAAACTAGGTTCAAGGCCTTGTGCATAGCACAAGTGCCATGCCCATGTGTTTTGTTTAGGATTTTCATAGAGGTAGGCCGAAAGAAACTGCGTTGAAGGTTTATGCTTGTCAACATGGATGCTTCCACACCAAATGTCTCAATATAATATATAGTAGGTTGAGGATGTTTGCACATCTATTCATTCATACGGAAAATTCAGCACAAAAGATAAGGCAAAGGCGCAAAGCACAAATCACACGTGTTTTTTTTTTTTAAATTTAGTTGCTTGAAGCACTAATCACATGTGTGTATGCATTCTGAACATATGTATGTATGTTCTTGACTATTAATTTAGAGAAGATGCTTAATGGCCACTATCATATTGCTTGAAAAACCACCCGATGGGTGCTTCACGAAAACACACATGTGGAGCAATCTAACTTCGGAAACTTGTATTTAGACTTCATTATATCCACCCATTTCAAAGTAAACTTGATCTCTCACATGTTTTATTAGAAATTTTCTATGATTTTTGTTGAAATCTATAAGGTCGTCATCAGCAATGATGACCATTAGGCTCACTGGATCATTCATTGAAACTAATATAGATACTGCCATTACTATCATTTGTGCCCAACTGCCCACGCATACGCCGCACATCAATGGATTTAGATGATATATTGAACTTTGCATCTTATGTTTTTATCATAGTGGGTTATGCACGTTTTTATCATGCATAGTGGGATATGCATATACTGATATACACAATGATTCACATACTCTACACTCACCCAACCAGCACTCTTGAAGGTTAATAATAAGCGTAAAGAAAATCCTTGTACTAACATAATCCAGGCTATAGCTTTTGCTTATCTTGGATAACAACAAACAGATTCACTTCCATGGAACCCAAAAAAAAAAAAGGAACAATGCTAGAAAAATAACATGATTTCATTATCTAAAAAAAAATTCAAAGGGGATCCAAAAGAAATTGGCTTAAATGCCTAGCAATGCTGGCAAATCATTAATCACTATGCTAGGCTATCAAATATTCTTCATTTGCAACGTATAAATTAACACTAATGCCAAGAATTACCTTCTAGAGCTTTAACCCAGTCATCCTGCCCCCCTCTTGGCTCAGCTTGAGCTTGAAACAAACTCAAGTTCTCTAACCAGTACAAAAAGAAAGGATCCTCAAATCCGTGAGGTGGCCCTCATGGGACACAAATGGGATCCACCATAGTCCCATTTAACGGTCCCAACCGTCACTTGGTGGGCCTCGATGCATAAATCATCTATCCAAAAAATCAAGTAGATCGAACATCAGTGAAGGCTAAATCTAATCATATTTACCTTTATAGACTGTTCATTACTCTTCAAACAATTGTTGTTCCTCAAATGGATACTGGTGTCTAGCTAACGAATTATTACATGGGAGAAGGGGCAATGGGACTTGATCGGCTGGAGAGAACAGCTAATAAATTTTGAAAGGTATTTGAGAACAGCTAATACCTTTAAAAAAAAAAAAAAATTTTTTTTGGAATCACATGGGGAAAAAAAGCCTCTAACGTCATGGTTTAAAGACTATTAAGACAGTTTTGATGAGGAACACAGGTACCAACAGTAAAACTAAGAATTTTGATGAGGAACCCCAACAGTTTTGATGAGGAACACAGGTACCAACAGTAAAACCAAGAAATTTACCAGCAATAAAACCCCGAATAGACTCCCTAAAGCCAATAGCTGGGTGACTGTGGATGTTAAACAAACCTCAAGGAGCAAACATAAACAAACCCAAAAAGTAAAGCTTCTAATCAATATTAATCAGAATACTTCAGTCTTGGAACTTCATCAAAACAAATCGGAAAATTACTACATCGCAACTAAATAATCAACAAATCGGGGATGCAGCTTTACTATGGTTACAAATAGATACAAGACATAGATATGTATGTATGTATACATACGAATATACATACAGACAGTGAGAGAGACAACAGAGTTTGAAAGAGAGGAGTCAGAGGTAGAGAGAAAGAGAGACCTGGGTTGATCGGATCGAGCACCGTCGTCACATCGCCAAGTGTGCGCTACAGGGGCAACGGCCTAGTTCGATTTCCAAGAAACTGAAACGGAGAGCACGAGAGGCAGAGCGAAACATAAAAGATGGTCATGGTTTGGCAAATGACCAAAGCATGGCAAGGGGAAAAAAAATTACAGATACATGGCAATTTATGCATGCAATACCTACAATACCCCTTGACTAATTTCTGAATTTCAGATGTTCCCCTTCTTCGTTCCAGTCGTGACAGAGAGAGGGAGAGATAAGAGCGACGTAATTGAGAGAGGGAGAGAGAAGAGCGACGCCAGCACTATCACGTCTGTCGCCCGATGAAGGCCACCATCACAGGCGGCAAGCCCGGCTCTTGCCACCACCGCCGAGGATCGATGAGGTTGAGACGGAGACTATTGGGGATTTTGAACCAATTGGACGAGCTCAAACAACTCTGAGCTTCGACCAAGTATATATATATATATATCTCTCTCTCTCTCTAATCTTGTTTCAATTCTACGATTTTCGGTGGGTTTTGTACAAAAATTAGGGTTCCAATTTGAGGAACCCTAAATTGAGTTGATGGGTTACACAAATTAGGGTTCCAAGATGCTTCTGAAGAGTGATGAGTGAAAATTGAAGAGAAAGGGTTGCTATTAACTGTATTTTGATTTTTTGTTGGGTTGTGTTCTATTTTGATTTCGTTGGTTGTATTATGAGCTCTATTTTCATCTCTAAACCTCAATGAAACGTGGGTTTGTCTTATCCTTGAAATGGGATGTAAATTTTTTTAAGTTCCTCGCCAAGAAAATTCTCAGCCTTGATTATGTTTTCACTAGCTGAATAGAGAATCTTGAACGAGTTACAAGACTTTCCTTGATATGGAAAGCATCCCATTGTTATGCTATGCCCTGCTTGCTAGAGGGACACATGCTCTCTCAAGACTAGGATAAGCAGAGGTGGCTGAATCCACTGTTAGTATGCATATAAATATGATTTCTATAGTTCTAGTGCATGGTAAATAGTTCATGCTACCCTTTACTTTTGATTCTTTCTAATGCATTTTTCAAAGCTGTTGAATGAAGGTTGGGGGAGGCTAAAGGTTGTGTAATGGAATGGATCAAGTGACTGTGGTGACAGCTAAATCAGGAAATGCTGCAAGGAAACAACTCTTGGTTGAGTTCAACTGTTTTTTGCACTCATGTTACTATCTTTTATTCTTCTTACAGATCCAAATGCACACATTGTTTGGATAGAAAATTTAGATGCAAGAGTGAATGCTCTCTGCGATATTTTTATTTTAAAAGCAAAGAAAGATTTGATTAATCCCAAAGGAACCAAAGATGAAATCAGTACAATAGGAAAATAATTGCATTGAGAGAAGTTCGAAATTACTCCGACTACTGCTACTCGCAAATACATAAGCTACCGTGCCGCCTCTCCGCGATATTGAAGCAGGTGTATTTCATGTGGCTTCTTTTATTTTGTTTTGGATATCATGGGCTGATTTTCTTAGTACCAAAAGACGTCAAAGTATATGAATAAATGACACACTTATGATTTCGTTTTGCGTCAATGGTTTATGGAGTATGAAGGGTGCTTTGCAAACTTTGTGAGCTCTAATCAGTGAGAATGGAATCAGATGAGGAGATGAAAAGGAACAAAGACTGAATGAAACAATTTATGCAGCTGCTAAAGACTTCCTACTAAGAAAGAGATGAGGCAATCAACCAACTTAACAAACTACTAAACAAGTTCATGCCTTTAACTAATCTGGGATGAGGTTTGAGCAGTGAGAGCAAAATGCCTTCTACTAATCTAGGATGAAGAAAGAGCCCCACTTACCAAGATATTTTTTTTTTTTTCATTTTACTTGTATATAGAGCTTAAGGTAGGCAGTGAATGTCTGCATTGGATCAATTTTACAACTGAAGACCGACTCTTGTTTCAATTAGAACATTTGAATGTCTGTATTGAATGAATTTTATAAATGAAGACTTTTGTTTCGATTATGAGATGAGCATGGTCCCGACGTGGGGTTTGGATATGTATTGTCAGTAGGATGAGGGTGACTCGGCATGAGTCCAAATTATATGAACTGTATTTGCTCTTGTTGTTGACTGTTTGATGAGACGCGGAGACGTCGGGCTAGGCAAGAAAATAGGGGAAATGTTGTCAAAATTTTCCAAGAACAATCTACTTTTTAAACACAATTTTAGCACCAAAGAACCTTTTCTCCATTGTTGAAAGAAGCATAATGAAGGGGCATCTTGTCGCTATCTTTAGTTTGTTAGTTTAAAAAATATGTCCAACCAAGCAAAAGATTTGATTTTGGAATGTCTGTCATTAAACAAAAAAAAAACTACTCTTAATTATGGTTCGGTTGATCCAAATCAAATTTTTTGGAAAGAGATTCTCAACCTTACTCCCTATGTGCATTTACATTGCACCTTGCATGTCGTTGTGTTGCACTGCATATCAAAAGCATTGCGCTCATGTTAGTGCGGATGGGGTTGCCAGTGTGTGGTCAAATGGAAAGAGATTCTCATCCTTGCACCCTGTGTCCATTTACATTACACCTTGGATAACGTTGTGTTTGTTATGAATAATGCATGTGGATGAGAAAAGTCAAGAAAGCAAATAGTAGAAAGCAAAAGCAAACAGTATTGTTGTTGGAAATAATGCAAGAGTTAGTAGTTTTGTTCCCTGATGATTTGCCTATATATATGACATTCGTCCTTGTAAAAAAAGATGGTTGAGAAGAAGAAAGACAGAAGAGAAAGGTAAGAAAAGAATCAACTAGATAAGTAATGAGAATTTGATGGACGATGATCTCAATAGTTCCTGAAGAACTAATTCATATACATATTGTGTTTCATTATTTGTTTTACTTTATGCATTTTCTTTATCATTTATCTTTAGTTTTATAACACGTTATCAGCACGAAACTCTAACCAGAAAGAGTATCCTACCAGAAGTGGTGTACCTCTAATACATGAAGTATTTTACTTATCATTAGAAGTACCTGAAGTACTTATAATTTAGAGATACCTGCAGTATCCTACTCCAGAGAAAAATGAATACTTGAAGTATACCATTAAAACATGTTCGAAGTATTTTCAGAAAGAATTAGTGATACCCGCAGTATCATATTCCAGAGAAAAAAGGGGATCTGTGGATCAAAATATTTTTGACTTTCGGACCAATTCAGAAGGCTACCTTTTAGTTTCCAAAGCTGTTGAGCTTCGGCTTTATCGGTCATTCCCGGCTTGACTTGGGATCGTGATAATCTCGATTGCTACGGCCTTAGGCTGTCGTGCAAGGCAGACCTCCTACGTTTAGAAAACGGCACGGATAAGGGATCCCCGAGGTGCATACTCCTAGTGCCGGAGCAGAGCCGAAGTGCTTTGTCATTGTTCTTTCTCTCATCTCTGAAACAAGAATGGAGGAGGAGAGAGACAAAAGGGGAATTGGGTTTTTATGACAAACCAGTGGGTTGGTCTTGTAATAGATCTTGTTTTTTGAAAAACCACTGACACAAAGTTTTGATCCCTTTATGACTATTTTACTAGTTGCTTTTGAAAAAGTGTGTTTTTTCCCTAAATGCTACAGTGTTGTTTGCTTTGAAAATTGGTGCATTGATGAATCCCTATTACTTTACTAGTAGTATTGTCGGCAGAGAAAATATGTTTAAAAAAAAGGGGATGTCTGGTGAAATAATTGAAGGGAGGAAAGAATCCAAGGCCTAACGAGGAGTTATCCAGTGTGGTTGACACCTGGAGCGTATGGTGTAGCCGTATATATACACAATATTATATTGGTGAAATTCCACGGAGACCCCCTCATCTATGTCTCTGGGGCACAGAGACCCCCTCACGTTTAAAAACGCCCAAACACACCCCCTCATCTACTTGAAATGAAAAAAACACTAACTCCGTTAAAGAAATGAAAGAAATGACTATTATACCCTTCAACTTCACCTTTCTTCTTCCTGAAGCTGCGTGAACATTATATGAATTTGGATTTTGACCAAAAACCTCCAATTTTGAATGAACCTAGAACTCTCGTTTCAACTCCGTTTTTGACATATAGTATATCAAAACGATCGGCTCAGCGAGAGCTACGCACTGGGGTGAGAAAATATGGAATCCGAAAATAAAAAAATATAGCCAAATTCCGGACAGAGCCGATTTTGGTGTTTTCCGGTGACTCGATTACGTGGTCAGAGAACTCCGATGCGAGGCGGGAGGCGATGGCGGAGTGGTACATGGCGTCATGAAACGCCGCCGTGTCAGTCGTCATCAACCGGAGCCGTTTCGCCTTCTCGTCGGTGAAGGTTCCCGACGCGAACCGAGATCGGGTCAACGTCATTGGACCCCGATCTGAACCCGATTTCGCTTCCTGATTGGGCCTGAGTCCGTAATCGGGCTCAATGTAGTCGGGTTCGGAGGACCAGCCCAAGAGCGGGGTCCACCAGTTGGACGACGTTGGGATTTTCTGGTGGGGTTTTCGGTCGCCGGCGGTGGCATATAGGCGTACTCCGGTTGGTCAGAAAGATGCAAGACTGATGGCCATTTCTTCGTGTTTGAGAGAGAGATCGTGAATGGGTGTGGAGGAGAGAGAGGGAGGAGAATGATTACTGGTGTATACTGTCCTCAAGGGCATTTCTGTCCAAAAATTTTCCAAATCAGTGATTGCGTTTTTTTAACGGAAGGATTTTTAACAGAAGGAGTGAATTTGGGTAACGGTTATAGTTGAGGGGGTGTGTTTGGGCGTTTTTAAACGTGAGGGGGTCTCTGTGTCCCAGAGACATAGATAAGGGGGTCTCCGTGGAATTTCACCTATTATATTGTCTATAATACTGTATACATAAATAGTACCATATACGTGAATAGTATTATACGAGTAAATAGTACCGTATGTGTTGATAGTACTATATGAAATAGTATTAAAAGGGTTATAAATACTTGAAGTATTTATTAAAATTTCAATACCTGAAATATTTACACAATACCTGAAATATTTACACAATACCTGATGTATTGATTGTTGAATTAAATACCTTTGGATAGCACACGGGGTAGCAAGTCAGTATTAGTCCTATTCCTTACTTGATGATTTTCGTATAATCTTGACCCGATTCTTGGTTTAGGCAGCAAGGGTGGTAGATAATACCATTTAATGCTTAGTGTACGGAACGATCAGTTTTTGGACCAATAGACTTTGAGAATAACATCTCTCGACACTAAAACGAGTATACAAGCGCAGAAATGCAGAAAAATACCTCTGCCCGATACTGTTCACGCATTTCGGGTCACGTCGAGGCGAAATCAGGAAAAGTGTAAAACTACAAAGTTGTAGCTCTTCAAATTCCCTACGTTTTGATATATAACTCGACTCAAACGGAGTTCGGCATAAAAAGTTATGGCTAAAATAGCGAGACTGGACAAAATCTGCTGTTGCAACATTTTCCTCTATTCGGGCAGAAACTTTGGAAACCCGTAGAATACCATCGAGGCAAGGGAATACAGTGTAACTTGGTAGGAAGACAGGTTGATGTCTTAGCTACGTTTTGACATGTTAAAGGATCAAACCCAATGGTTAGATATTCGGGAATCATAGATTTAGCAGACAGTGACAGATTTGACACATTTGGTTCACACTCATTTTTACCCGGTCTAAGGTTAATTTTGGACGTGGCGTAAAATACTTTAGTTGAAGTATTGCAGTTTGTAATACCTAGAGTATTTATCAGTCATGAGTACGTAGAGTATTTTACATGTAAAAGATTATATCAATGTATTTCACTTTTCATTACCTGTGCTATTACCAGCTCTAAAATACTCGAATGAACAAAATTAACACGAAGGTTTTAAGTATATAATGATGGATTCTTGAAGGAAAACAAATAGACAGAAAGTATATTTTTAATGAGAATTAGAATTGATCCAGAAGATCAATCACATGATAGTTCTTGAAGAACAATCTTTTGTACATACCTTGATGGAACTAAATTATTTTCTGACAAAAGGAAATCTGTTAAATTTTACAGATATTTGTCATAATGGTTTTTCATGTTGTAACTATAAATGAAGGCCAAGTTTTTCTAAAAATATAAATAAAATATTAAAGGTTTTTGATGTTAGTTTGGACCCAACCTGCCCTGTCACCCCATATTGTTAAAATATCTTGAGTAATTAATATGTTACTTGTCATTTCTATATAACAGTCTTTTCGGCATTAGGGGGAGAGAAGTCATAGTCTGAAACTTGACTTAAAATTTCTTGAAATGCCTCAAGACCTGAAAATTACTCGAAATGTCTTAACTTTTATCTTGATCCACGTTCTAATCTATGTAAACTAGAAGTTTCACACACTATTAAATGTGGACTAGAAGTTCCAATAGATCAGAGAATGTGAACTAGAAGTTCAAATTTATTTGTAAAATATTTCTGATAAATTGCTGAATGCATTTACTGACATATAGTACGTCACGAAATAACATATAAAAGTTGCTAAAAGCTGATCTAGTAATGATTAATGGCTCCAGAAGACAATCCACCTACACAACAATAAATGATTTAAAGCATGCCAGAAGCGTAAATATGTTTGTGTAAAAGGTAAAATTTTCTGATAAAAGAAAATTCAAAGCAAAAGCAAATGAGATGGCACTGTGTAAGAGGCCACATAAAAAAAAAAGGATTATGCAAAGCATGATGCTTTTTGCAAGACAACAAAAGGAAACTCCAGAATAGTATAGCACTCCTGAAGAGGCCAAACTATATATGCTCCTGGAGAGCATGACTCTCCTTAAGAGGTCATACCTATAATAGTTTTTGAAAAACATGATGGAGGTAATAATGCTAGCACTGTTGAAGAGCATGAAATTGATAAATCGTCTAAGGGAGAGCCAGTAGAAGTGGAACCTCTTGAAAAGGAACTTCCAGAGCTAGCACTTTTGAAGAGCATGGAATTGATAAATTGTCTAAGGGAAATCCACTAGAAGTGGAACCACCTGAAGTGGAACCTCTTGAAGAGCAACTTCCAGAAGAGAAATCTCCTGAAGATTTATCCTTTGATATGGGACATGTACATGTACATGTAAATAAAGATTAAGGTCTCTAGAAGAGAAACATTAAGGTCAAAGAAATTGGTACTTCTGCAGAAGCTATACCATTAAATTTGACAACTCTAGAAGAGTTTATAATTAGTTCATCCAAAGATTTCTCCTAGTAGCTCCCCTGAAGAGGAATCTCTTGAAGAGATGCTTCTTGAAGAAGAACACGTACGTGATAGTAATGAGATATGAATTACACTATGGAGAAATGTGGGATAGAACACAAATTATCGTTAATGACATATTTAACATTGCTCTTGACATTATCAGGAGTAATGATAGAAACATTACCAGAAGTAATGATGAAGATAAACCGCAATCCGTCGAAGAATGTCGACGTAGAAAGGATTGGTTGAAATTGAAAGAATTGCAATTCAAGCAGAGTTGAAGTCTCTTGCAAAATGTGAAGTATGTGGATTGGAAGTCCAAACCCTTGAAGGGAGTATGTGGATTTGAAGTCCAAACCCTTGAAGGGAGTATGTGGATTTGAAGTCCAAACCCTTGAAGGGATATAACCGGTATGAGAGTTGAAATCTCTTAAAAGTATGCGGACCAGTAGTCCAAACCTCTGAGAGGGTGCATCATGTTGAATAAGGATTTGTACTGTATAAGTTTTTTCTTGTAGATATCTAAAATTGATTATGTGAAGACTTATCTTATCTGTCATATATGATATTGCATGCATATTTTCATGTAGCTCTTTGTGACTAGATATGTGCTACTGAAAAAGCTATACCCACAACTGCTAGTACCCCCGAAGAGGATAAAATTGACATATCTAGAATTTCTCCTAGAATAACTCCTGAAGAGGAACCTCTTGAAGAGTTATCCCCTGAAGAAGAGGTATCTGGAAACATTGAGATCTCAGCACATTACATGAATTGAGGAGAAATATGAAGTAAAATAAAACTGTTGTTAGCAACGTGTTCTCGGTTAAATTTGCTCTTGCGATTACCATAGGTAATGATGAAAATGGAACATGATACATGGAAGGATGGCGACAATGTGATAATTGGCAAATGCGAAAAAGAAGCAATTCAAGCAGAGTTAAGCTCGCTTGAAAAACGAGAAAAGTTCTTGGGCATATAGCCCAAACCCCTAAAGGGTTACAACTTGTGTTTCTGTTCCCCAGTTATCTATCCGGGTACATCCGGGTACACTCCATACATATCCTTGAAAGCTTGGCGTCTTCGATCCACGTACTCTTTGATAATGGTTGCAAACGTGACAGTCAAAATGGGTATCCATTTCCACCCGAACCATGGTGGTGTTTTCATTGAGAGATATCCGCAAATAACAATGAAACAAATGAGTAGTAACCATAGCAGACGGGTAAGCGACTCCAGATCAATGCGTTGTTCCCAAGACTCGGACGCAAATTTGTATTGGTCGAACACCATTTGAAAGATAAAAAATTTTGGGAGATTTTAGAGGGTTTCGGCCGAGAGAGAGTGAGAGAGAGAGTGGGTGAATTTATAGAGAAGAGATGAAGTATTAGGAAGAGGGAGTGGGAACCGCCGGATAAGGACAAATGAGAAGGAAGGGGATTGTGTCCAAGTATTTTCTTGCAGATCAACTTGGTACTGATTATGAAGAAACATATCCACCTGTAATGGATACAATAATGTTCATATTTTTATTAGCGTGATAGTCACATAAAATTTAGATATGCACATACTTGTATGTGGTCACTGGATACTGATATTTATATGGAAATCTCTGAAGGATTCAAAATGCCTGAAGCATATAACAAACCCTGAAGTATTTGCTATATCATGCTATAAAGTCTCTATGCAAGTTAAGGGAATCTGGAAGCATGTGATTCAATTATCAACAGCAAAGGAGGAATTGGAATGCTTCAACTAAAGAATCTGCCATGCTTAGTTGAGGGGGAGAAAATGACCTGAAGTCCATTTCCAGATTGTACTCTTTTTCCTTCGCATAAAGTTTTGTCCCACTGGGTTTTCTTTAACAAGGTTTTAATGAGGCAATCTGCAGACCCCGTCATCACTCCTTTCAGACAAGAATATTGCACTATTTTTCCTTCATCAAAGGTTTTTCCCACTGGGTTTTCCTTGACAAGGTTTTAATGAGGCAACCTGAAGACTCCTATCTCCACTGCTCAAGAACACAAGGATTATGTGCTCTTTTCCTTCGTCAAAGGTTTTTCCCACTGGGTTTTCCTTGACAAGGTTTTTAACGAGGCATGTTCTTAAGTGTTTGTCATCCAAGGGGGAGTGTTATGAATAATGCATGTGGATGACAAAAGTCAAGAAAGCAAACAGTAGAAAACAAAAGCAAACAGTATTGTTGTTGGAAATAATGCAAGAGTTGGTAGTTTTGTTCCCTGATGATTTGCCTATATATATGGCATTCGTCCTTGTAAAGAAAGATGGTTGAGAAGAAGAAAGACAGAAGAGAAAGGTAAGAAAAGAATCAACCAGATAAGTAATGAGAATTTGATGGAAGACGATCTCAATAGTTCCTGAAGAACTAATTCATATACATATTGTGTTCATTATTTGTTTTACTTTATGCATTTTCTTTATCATTTATCATTAGTTTTATAACAGTGTTGCACTAGCAATCAAAATTATTGCACTTATACTAGTCCAGATGAGGTTGCCAGTGTGTGGTCAAAATCAAACTTTCTATTCCTGGTTCACAACATTGCACCATGTGTCCATTTACATTGCACCTTGAATGTCGTCGTGTTGCACTCCCCAACAAAAAAATTGAACCTTGGTCCATTTACAATATTGCACTCCTCTCTAAACAGTGTGATTTGACCAAAAACATGGCAAAACAAGCTGGCCTAACCTAAGTGTAATGAGTTTAAGCTAATCGAGAGGGTAAAAAGAACAATCTTTTCATTTTTCAAAACAAAAAATATGATTTAGACATCACAAAGCGAACCCATTGTACTCACTTGAGTGCAATATAGTTTCATACATAGTGCAATATAATTTTAGCCGGAGTGCAATATATTTTGATTCAAGGTGCAATATATAGTTTCATAAAAGGAGGAAATGGTGCCATTTTTATTCAAGTAAGGTGCAAAATTTGTTAATACAAGGAGCAAATGTTATTTTCCTAATGTGAAAGGGGCATTGAGACTGAACATTGGCAACCCAATAGTCCTTATTCGGGTGCAATGTTATTATCAAAGGGTGCCATGTTATTTCACTTAACGTGCAAAATTTATTAATACAGAGAGCAAATGTTGTTTTACTAATGCAAAAAGTGGGATTGGCAAAGCAATGGTCTTTATTCTCGTGCAATGTTATTGTCAAATGGTGCCATATTTTTTTATGTAAGGTGCGAAATTTGTTCATGCAAGGAGCAAGGGTTGTTTTCAAAAAAAAAAAATTTGATCTTACATTGTCAATATGAAAAATCTCTGAAAAAAAAAGTTTGATTTGACCGTACCCTGCCAAGGCAAGTCGGTCTAACATGGATGCAAATTTTTGAAAGAGAGTGCAATCGTTTTGGAGTAATGGTGCAATTATATCGAACATAGAGTGCAATATGTAAAATCTCTAGAAAAAAAAGTTTAATGTGTCCGTATTTTGTATCTTTGATTGGTAAAGGGAATGATCTAAAGTTGAAACAGCTTGTTAAAAAAATTCAATTTTTGGAATCTTTAGAAAATTGACACAATGCCAGTGTGATTGAGAATTGGAATTGAAGTTATGTTTTTCTAGCAATGAACTCTCTATCTCTCTGTTTTTATAAACTACTTTGGAACAAAATCCACTTCATGGTAGTTGATCTTAAATTGTCAATTCTCGAAAATTTTTGATAGGGTTCATTTGCTTTATGAGCTAGCCCGACGCCTCACGTCTCAAACAAATAACAGCATCGACAAATAATAAAAAAAAACAATTAAAGAAGAGAAATTAAAGTAATCGTTGGCAAAGCTCTTTCAAAACATTTATTAATCTTATGGACAATACAAATGTTAGACATTCTTAGCATTCTTGGTACCAGGGACGGAGGCACACAGGGACACGTGGGGTCACGTGCCCCACCTCAATTTCAGACTTTTTTTTTTTTTTTTACAAATAACGAAAATTATGACTAAATAAAAAATAAAGGGACGAATGAAAAAACCCTACTCATCCCAAAATGAAATACGCGTACGGCGTACCATATCCAAAGTCCAAACAAAACAAAAAAAACTACTATTCACGCTCCTTTTTAGATCCGGAGAGAAAGGAGGAGAACTTTGCCCGTTCCGTTTGCCGTTTGCTGCCCCGTTCACCGTTCGCTGATCGCTACTGCTTGTTTGCCTGGTAATGAGGTACTCTCTATCTCTCTCAACTCTCACCCTAGCAGCTTCAAAGCTTGGAGACCCAACTGGCCCATAGTCCTGTTGAAAAATCTCATATAGACCACCATCAGTAGTTTCACCCATCTGACTTATGCTCCGTGTATTAGGCACAACCTGCAGAATAGAATGCCCAACTGTATAAAGAGATATTATCATATATATATTTGTAGTGGTCTACATATTATCATATATTAATACATAATTTATGAATATAATATTTGGATGATTGGATCAGATGTGGAGTTTGGTTGTCGGTTCTTCCAATTTTCAATATTTGATGTTTGAATGGTAGGTTGCCAGGGTGGGTTTTGTGACTTTTGTCCCTTTCTTGAAACTATTGTTTATATATAACCAATTGCAAAGTTCCTTTACAGACTCTTCCAAATTCCAATGTCAGGTAGTCAAAAATATTTATTTGAATGGTAAGTTGGGCTTTTTTATTAGTACTTTTGATTAGGATTTTTAATTAGGGCTTTTTAATTGGGGCTTTTTGATTGAGAGTTTAGGGATTTTCATATACGTATGTTGATATGCAATAAGCTAAAGTAGATGTTCTCTTTATCTTTGTAACAGTATGGAGAAATACTTCAAACGAAAATCACCACAAGAAATATCTCATTCTGAAAAAGGATCAGAAAACTCTCAGCCATCGAAACAAAGCCGTGTGGAAATTAATGTGGCAGACCTCCCTTCAAACTCTATTCCTGTGGAAATTCATGTGGCAGAGCTCCCTTCAAGCTCCAGTCCTGTGGAAATCAATGTTACACACATTCCTTCAAACACTGATCATGCAGAAATCAACTTGAATGTGCTTCCTTCGGATCCTGGTTTACGACGTCCCATTAGGGATTATAACCCCAATGTGCAAGATCAAATTCGTAGAGCATATTTGCAAAAAGGTCCTTGTCAGCCTCGTGACCACCAATTCCCACAAACACAATTTGGACCAAAACGACGAAGATTTACTGCGAAATGGTTTGAAAAATGTCCTACATGGTTGGAGTATAGCATAGCAAAAGATGCTGCGTATTGCTTATGTTGTTATCTTTTCAAGCCGGATATTGGAGATCAATCGGGTGGTGAGTCGTTTGTTGGCCAGGGCTTCTCAAATTGGAAACATATAGACCGAATTCGAGTGCATGTGGGAGGACCCAATAGTGCTCATAATGAAGCTTCAGATAAATGTCAAGATTTGATGAATCAAAAGCAACATATTCAAACAGTTTTGAACAAACAATTAGACCAAACTCGATCCTTGTATTGAATCTGTTTGAATGCCATGGTAGATTGTATACGGTTTCTACTAAGACAAGGACTTTCATTTCGCGGTAATGATGAGTCTCAAGATTCGAGTAACCGGGGAAATTTCCTTGAACTTCTTAGGTTTCTCGCCGACCACAATGAAGAGGTAAGAGGTGTTTCACTTCATAGTGCTCCTGGAAATCATAAAATGTTAGCTCCCTCTATTCAAAAGGAGATGGTAAATGCGGCGGCATGTGAACCTATGAAAGCAATTGTGAGAGATCTTGTTGATGCACTGTTTTCTGTGTTAGTTGATGAAGCTCGTGATATATCAACCAAGGAGCATATGATGATTGCAATACAATATGTGGACAAAAAAGGGAATGTCATTGAGCATTTTTTGGGCATTGAACATGTTGCCAATACTTATGCTTTATCATTGAAGGAAGCTATGGAGAATTTGTTTTGTAGACATGGATTAAGCCCGTCTAGATTGAGAGGACAAGGGTACGATGGAGCTAGCAATATGCAAGGTGAGTTTAATGGTCTTAAAGCACTCATACTATTGGAGAATCCTTGTGCATATTTTGTTCATTGTTTTGCCCATCAATTGCAATTGGCTCTTATGGTCGTGGCAAAAAAACATGAGAAAATTGGCATGCTTTTTTATTTTGTTAATAGAGTGGTGGTTATTGTTGGTGGATCATGTAAACGCCTTGTTGTTTTTCGGGAGAAACAAGTGCAAAGAGTTATGTAGGCACTTAGCATTGGAGAACTTTCAAGTGGGCAAGGGTTAAATCAAGAAAGCAATCTCCAACGTCACGGTGATACACGTTGGGGCTCCCATTATAAAACTTTAGCTAGCCTGTTGAGAATGTTTGCGGCTGTGATTGATGTTCTTGAAATTATCTCAGAGGAGGGTTCCACTTCGGATCAAAAGGCAGAGTAAAATGTATTGTTGGAGAATTTGCGATCTTTTGAGTTTATACTCAATCTTCAATTGATGAAAGCGGTTTTGGCTATTACATTTGAGTTATCACTAGCTCTACAAAGAAAATATCAAAATATTGTGAATGCTATAACTTTGGTTCAATTGTCCAAGAGAAGGCTTCAAATGATGAGGGACTCTGGGTGGGAATCTTTGCTTGATGATGTTGTCTCTTTTTGTGTGAAAAAGGAAATTGGTATTCCCAATATGGATGACATGTTTGTACCTCGAGGACGAGGAAGACGTAATGCTCCACAAATGACAAACTTACATTATTACCGAGTAGAGGTATTCTACACTGTTTTTGACATGCAACTTCAAGAATTAAATTCTCGTTTTACTGAGGCGACGAGTGAGTTGTTACTGTGTGTGGCATGTTTGAATCCACACAACTTGTTTTCTAGTTTTGACAAGAAAAAGTTGCTTCGTCTTACTGAGTTTTACCCGAAAGAATTTTCTCCGGTTGAGCTTATGGTGCTTCATGATCAACTTGATACGTACATTTTTGACATGTGCAATAGTGGTGAGTTTTCAGAGTTGAATGGACTTACTGATCTTTCTGCAAAAATGGTGAAGACGGGAAGAGATAAATTGTATCCTTTAGTTTACTTGCTCCTGACTTCAGCATTAATCTTACCGGTTGCAACTGCTACAGTCGAAAGGGTATTTTCAGCCATGAACATTGTCAAGAATCGATTGCGGAACAAGATGAGTGATCAATGGTTGAATGATAGCTTGGTGGTTTACATAGAGAGAGAGGTTTTGGATGGAATCTCTAATGAGACAATCATGCAACAATTCCAAGATATGAAAACTCGGCGCGGTCGACTCTGAAAGGGCACATAGAAGTACTTAGTGAGGGATGTTTTGCATTTTGTGCTTATTTTTAGAAACTTTTAAAAGCATATATATTATAAGTCTTATTGCATAAGGTGAAAACTAGATTTTTATTGTTGTGCTACGCTTTAAATTTAGGTTTAAGCTTAATAGAAATTGGTGCCCCCACTATGGGGAATTCCTAGATCCGTCCCTGTTTGGTACTTAACGTTATACCAAGTACAACAACAATTACAAATACAAACAACAATTGGACTTCATTTGTGCAAGCTCTGCTTGAAAACTCTTTCCCATTCCTCTTTCGTAGCATCCAACTATACTGGTCCCATTCCCCTCATGTTTTGTAGCTTGAGAGCTTTACAAGACCTGAAATACGATTCCAAGACACGCAACACAAAGCACGCATCAAATGAATAAGTCCCAATAACACAAACAACAAGAATGTTCAAGCCTCAAAGGAGTGAGGCAAAGCAGTATAACATCAGCCTCAAGAGTGACATCAAACCTCAACAATGAATAACATCAACACATTTTACACTTGATAACTTCAGTATTAACAGTGGTTGATAATATGGGTCTAAGTAAACATAGTTGAAAGAGTCTATTAAGTAATGTCATTATGCTATCTTAAAGACATGCTTGAAACTTCCTACCAAAAACAGAGTAAAGATAGTGGCATTAATTACCCTCCATCCAGGTGTTCCTTGAACACTTTGCCAATTGCACGACACATTTCCAATACATGTCAGATTAAGATTTCCCAAGAAACTAAAAGAGAAACAGAGCAAAAGCATTCAAACACTTTCCAATCTCAAACGAAACAAAGGCATCAACGCAAGTGTACTGAATCTAATCCTCACTAAGCCAATCATCAAGTGTACCAATTTAGTGTTTCTCAAATTGGGGATTTTTCAATTATGGTATTACTTTCAAAATTAGGTTTTTTCTTGTAAGCCAGGAAAATTGCATAGTGTGCGCAAGCGCTCGCTCGCTCACGAGAGAGAGAGAGCAGCGTTCGAGAGAGAGAGAGAGAGAGAGAGAGAGAGAGAGAGAGACCTTCGTGGTCACCCAAGAGATTTTCGCCGACGGTGGAAGTCGCAGGTGGTGGCGACGTCACGATGGTTATGGTGGTGGTGGTGGTCGTTGGTGGTGGTTGTCGCTTGGTTGATCACCCCTCCCTCATTCTCATTCTCACTCTCTCTCTCTCTCTCTTTATGGATCGACTAAAATGAAAGAAGATGAAAGGGTTGGGTTATTAGGGTTTCCAAGGCCAGGTGGGTAGTTTGGACAATTTAGGTAAGCCTTACCACTTATGTGGCATTTTTTTTCTCCTTGTCATGAATATTGTCATTTCCAAAAACCTTGCCATGCAATTGGCATTAATACTTTTAATAACCATGTTTTGGTCATTTCCCCAAACATAAGATAGGCGTACACATGTCCATGTATGTATTCGTACACGGACGGTGCATCTCGACTGTCCAAAAGTATTTTCGATGGTCCGGATTTTAAAGACTTTATTACCTGTAATAGAGCTCTATTACCTCTATTACCGGTAATAAAGTCTTTAAGATCCGGATCGTTGATTTGTTGGAATGGACGGTTCAGATGTATGCGTATGTGATGCGTCCGTATGGCTGACTGGTCTAACCCCTGTCCAGCAAGAGCCAAAAGCCGGGAGAACCTTTAGGAAACAAACAAAATAGTTTGCAATTTAAGGCATGATGGGAATTTTTAGTAAGGTCACAGAGGGCAGATGAAGTAATTGTGCGAGCCCTGCGGAAAGACCACTCTGCTCACAGTAAAAATCCAAAATAACAATAACAACAAACCCAACAGTCAGATTTCCAATAGAAAGGTAAATGTGTCCAAATTGGACAAGTTTGGGCAGACGGCCTCAATTCAGACACGCCTCTTTATAGGCCCTTCAGGGTATGGGCAAACAAAACTGAAAGCACTAAATATTCAATTTTGAAATTTTATTTCAATTCTTTTTTATCTTTAACATTGAAGGTTGTGCTTTTGTGGTTGTCTACACTGATTTGTTACAAAAAAAAAAGAAAAGATTCTTTTGATTTTATACTCTTATGAGTAGAACTGAAGATAAAAAATCTGCAGCAAGAGCTAAAAAAGATTTAAATCAAAAATTGTTTTCTGGTAGAACAATGGACTCTTTTAGGCACTCTGAACAAAATTTCTAAAGAGATTTATAAATTCTTTCATAATTTTATTTTAGGCCAGTCAAAAAGTGTTTTAACATTCGGACGGTTGAGATACACAGTCCGTACATATTGCGTACACGTAGAAGCGTTATATATATACACCATACTTTGTGGAATGGTTGACATTCCAAAATAAGAAAAACAAGTGGAATAATTAACTCTCCGCCTCCTACTCTAAGAGCATCCCCAATGGCATACTAAAAAAGAAAAATACTCATATTTTGGTATTTGGATACTCAAAAACGCCTCACGATGGCATTTGGATAAATACTCAAAGCTATCAACAGTTTTTTACATATACTCAAATTTTGGAATTTAGATACTCAAAACTACCAACATTTTCCCAGTAATCAAACTTGGATACTCAAAACTACCAACATTTTTCCTTCTTTTGATTATGGACAAAAATGAACTATTGTCGAGTTTCACATTGCTAACTTTAGAAACCCGTTAAATGAATACTCAAAAGGTGATGTGGCAACATTTAAGTTTTCACATTTGAATATGCCGTTTGTGATGCTCTAATTTTCTACTTCCAATCCTTAAGTACGAGTATATCACAATAATCATATCTAACAACATCTCTATGTTGCAGACGTAGGATCTATTTGGCCACTACTACTTTTCTCATTTTCAACTTCTCATTTTTTAGTTTTGGTTGTTTGGCTGCCCAAACCTAATACACATTAAGCCAAAACTCATTCTCAAAATTTGACATTAGAAAGGAAAAGCCAAAAAGAGGTAGGGATGAGCACTTTGACTTTTTATTTTCCACTTTTTCATTTTGATTAACAAAAAGACCTACAAAATATATTCTGCACATATCTCCCAAACACTACTCCTGTTGCAAAATGAATTCTGCACATTTCTCTCAAACACTCCTACCAGATTCGAAATATATTCTGACAATAATCCAAAGTGCCAAAAAACTAAAAATGAAAAAGTGAAAATGAGACTCTCAAACACCTCCTAACATCTAAAATTTCAATCTCCCTGGTCTTTTACTTCTTCCAGGATCTCAGTTGGGACTTGACAGTTGTCGAAAATTGCTTGATAGCGTGGAAGATTGTGCAATTAAAATTTACCTATCCATTATTTTGGGAATGAGGCAATGTGGGTTTTTTCTTTCGGTAATGCAGGGTGTCATGGAATAGCTTCCGTCCACTTCAGACTAATCCCTATAGCCTTTCCACAACTGTTCTATATGCTTTTACACATGGGGTGAGGTTGGCTCCAAGAGTTACTGTTAAGAAGAATCAAACCTAAAATCTTAAGAGAAAGCAAACCACTAACTACAAAGCAAGACACTTATCCAACCCCTTGTTTGTTCCGGAATGTAAAAAATAACCGCGAAGGCCTGAACGTGAATGTCAAGGCCGGCCTGAGCGATCTTAGTACGGACGTGCCAGGACTGGATTGCAGTCCAATCGTGAAAAGGGCTCGTGCCTTCTCAGACTTTTTAGAGGTCTACGTGCCTCTTCTCACTTCGTATCGTAAGCAATTGCGTGTGACCCAAAGGGTAGAATCACACTCGGTTCGTCGTGCCTTATCGAAAAGGACTTATAATGTAACGCCCCAAATTTCTTAAACGTAATTTAAGTACATAAAACCACGTGGCAAGTCAAATGCCCACGGTCAAAGATTGTTACATTCTTCCAAGTCAAAGTAAAACGTAAATAGTCAACCGGGTACCCGTACCCATAAAGTAAATACATAAGTTTAAAAGTCGATACATGCCCTAGTATCAAAAGAATTGAATGAATAGAGTTACAAGATCATCTCATGCAAAAATATGGGTTTAAAGATGATTGGGTAACTTCTCCTTGCTAGCTCTCAAAATCATGCATGCACACACTCCATGCACTCCAAATCATGCTCTGTGTTGTGTACCTGAAATGATTAGGGTGAGCTCACTAGCCCAGTAGGAAAAAGTCTACCAAAACTAGACATAATGAAATGCAAGTGTGTGAAGAGGGGTGAGAGGATGAATTCATGCAATACTGCTCAAAGTTCCAAGTGAAGTAAACCAGTCGAATCCAGACTCACAAATTCATAGGGTTAGTGATTCCCATCAAGCGTCTCCAAT
>JAXBDA010001082.1:0-62300 GCA_036023075.1 Gaultheria prostrata | reverse complement strand
AAATAATAGAACAAACATTCATCTATTAATTTGTGCAAAAAAAATTATTTTTTTCGTAGAACAAAGTCTATTTTTTTTAGTCTTTGGACTCCGTGCCGGACAAACATTATGGAACGGAGGGAGTATTAAATTGGGGGAAATCTATAATTCAATTGATTAAGGATAAAAGTTGAAATAAGAAAACAGTTCAATGACAAAAGTTGGAAGCCAGCTAATGGAGTCAAATGACCCCACTTCACTGTGTCCCTCCACCCATGGGAGCTATAAACACCCTATAGACTACTAACTCGTGCACTAATTTTCTTTGGACTAACTCACTAACCCTCGCTAAATCCCCATTGATGTATATCGAATATCAAAAGAAAAAAAAAAGAGTGCAATATTTTCAATTGTCGTGCACTCTTTGAAAAGATTTTTGAACACCCTAGCTTAAGGGAGGTTTGAAACTTAAAACTTCGATGATTCCTAAGTTTCAATAGAAATGGATTGTGTGTTTGATGTGCGCCTAAGCTAGATCAGACACCCTCGAAAAAAATTATAGCTGCTCACTCCGCCAAACTTTCAAACAATCATTTGAGGCGCGTCTCATTGATGTTAAAAACGAATTATCAACCCATTATATAGATTTCTAAGCGCCCTAAGTTGTCCCGCCAATTTCCTCTTTCTTATCTTCATTTTTCAAAATAAAATTAATAGCTTTGTTTAGTTTGAATATTGTTTGTCCTAGAAACTCAAGTTCACTCACTTTATTTTTCGAAATGGAGAAATAGTAATTTGTGTACCTAATTTATTCAAAGAATTTAGGCCTTTTGGTGATGATTCTAGTAAATAATTCTGAAGTCGCCACTTTATAAGTATAAATTAGAGAACTTAGTTAGCACTAGTGAGGAGTGGATAAATTTTGATCCAAAAGCAGGTATATCATGATACTATATAATTGATTAATTGTAGAGTAAAGAATTTAAAATGTCACCTAAGAGCTTTTTTTTATGAGCACCTAAGAGAATTTGTGACAATCTTTACTGTCAATATAAATAGCAGTTGGATGGACGGGATAAACATAATAAGTTTTGGCAAAATAATATGTTATCATAAATATTAGCTGAAATATAAATATGTACTAGCGAATGACCCGTGCCTGAAGGCACTCCACCGAACGAAATTCGAGTATGAAATACTGGAATGACATTCTGAAGCCCATTTGGAGAAGGTTTCCAAAAAAAAAGCAACAAAATAATAGAGCATCACAAATAAACATAATATGATGAAAATTACAGATTGGCATAAACAAAAAATAAAAAATAAAAAATACAACAAATCAGCTAAAGTGATAATTTCTCACGGTGGGAATATGGAAAAGATAGGCGGCAGAATTAATTTTGGCTGTTACGTGATGGAAGCTTTCCTTTTCAATTGTGGTTGTTACGCGATTGAAGAGAGAATGGAAATTTGTGTTCTCAAATCAATAATCATGAGTTGGGGGGGGGGTGGGGGGGTGCGAGAGTGAGAGAGAATCAAAATAGGTAACGTTTTTGGGTTCCTAAGTATGACTGACCATTTAGGCTGCAAAATTTAAGCCTGAAAATGCATATTGGCCATCCATTAAAAGCTTAATCGATCTAAGCCCTTGAGGGCTGGCGTGAAAATCAATCTCGACCATCTATTGAATCCAAGGATTTCAAAAAACTGAGCTCTTTTATAATATAGATAGTTTAACGGATTTATAAGTCATCTTGATAAAAGTCTTTAATAAAAGTCTTTATCTATTTTTTAACTCATTAAATAAACAACAAATCTACTGTAACTAACAAATGTATCTTCCTCTTTCTTTCTTTTCTTTCGAAGGATTATCTTACCCGCAAAAAATCTATTTTTAACTAACAGTTAATGAATACACATCCATCTTATTGTATACTGATCGTCTCGTGCAGGGTCAAAAATATATTTATAATAAATAAAAATTAACTTCTACTCTAGAAAATAGTGGCTAAGTCCGAGTATCGATCCACAGAGACAGATTGGTTGAGTTACAATACAATAGATTAATTTCTAATTTAATTTTGAAAAGATTGATTGATTGGTTTTAATTTTGCGAACGATTAGACTAAGAAAGTAGTAATTAAATTAGAAAAAACTACGGAGAGAAGATCTAGGGTTTCGAATCCACCCGATCGCGTAACGAAAATATGCATAGGCGAGGGTTTCTACTCGAATCGTGATTTTGTCAAGAAGATTATTGTGTTGCCAACAAGCATGACCTATCCAATAGCACGGCCCGTCTTGCTGGTACAACCCGTCTCTTTCATGGCATGTCTAGTAGCATGACCCGTCTTACGAGCATAACTCATCTCAGTCACCCAAGCACAATCAGTGAAAACTATTGGAAGAAATAAAACGATTCCATTCATGCATAAACGAGACTTGTTCTTAGTTAAACAATTGATCTGAATAAAAAGCCTAAAACCTATACATAAATAAACGTTACTTAAAGTGGGGCTTCCTCTTCCCCCAGGAAGGGTTTAGCCGGCCATGGGACTAGACATCGTCGAAGTTCCTGCACAGCCCCTACTGTCAGCTCTGTTGATCCATGAAAAAATTCTCCCATGTCGTCTCAAAAGTCTCCCTAAGCCCAGCCAAACCGTCTACCCTACTGCCTTTGGTTTGTCTCCCATGAGAGCGTCCCCAAATACCACTTCATGGGAGCCCTCTTATTCCCACAAGATTTCTTAGTCCCCCAATCAGTAGATAGCCTGGCCCACTACTAATATCAAGCCAAGACAAACTCCACTTCCAGCTAATTAAAATTTCAATGTAACCCAATCGCCATTGAGTTTCTAATCAACCGCACTTTGATTATGGAAACAATTACCATTAAGGTAAGCTTTTTAAGAAAAATTGTTATCAAGGTAAGTCACTCTTTTTTAATTACCATTAAGGCAAGTCACCCTTTTTTGGGCTTTAGGCACTTAGGGTATCAAAATGTTTCGTAGGGTCGTAGAAGTTTAGGCATTTTTATATGGTTTTGAGAGTTTAGGCACTTTTATTAGGGTACCCTAGGGTTTAGATAAATGCACTTTCATAGGATACCCTAGGGTTTAGGGTGCACTTTCCTATTTGTAGGGTTTTAGTGGTTTAGACATTTTCATAGGGTACCCTAAGGCTTTAGGCACTTTCATTAGGGTACTCTAGGGTTTAGGTTTAGGCACTTTCATAGGGTGTCCTAAAGTTTAAGTTTATGGTGCCCTTTCCTATTATAGGTTTTTAGTGGTTTAGGTACTTTCATAGGGTACCAAAGGATTTTAGGCACTTTCATTGGTTACTTTTCAACGCCGACACTAGTTGGTGGGAGAATCAAACAAGGGTTATCTTGGTAGAGAAATATGAGTTATCCTTACACGTGTATTTTGAAAGTGGGGCTGGAGTTGGACGTAAATTGGGTCCAATAATTGGACTGGCCTGTGCTTTGCCCTTGATTATGACCTAATTTCGGACTTGACACAGCCAAGTACAATACAATTGTGAGCCGGGCCCATCACTTCAATAAATTTGACCGCGGGTTTTGCTTTTGACCACAGACTTTGCTTTGACATCAAGTAAAAATTGACTTTGCGCATTTTTTATATCAAAGCTCCTAAATACCTCAACCGCAAAACAACGTATTAAACTCCAAATAACAATATTAATGGACTTAGTAATGATAAATTAGGAGGCGGTAATGTGAACATTTACGCGCCTATCACACCCCCCAACTTACACTTTGCTAGTCCCTAGCAAAACAAAACAAATACAACTAATGAAAACAAATTAAAAATGGGTACATCTTTTAAATCCTCGGGCGGCCCCGGTAGGACGAGTGAAGTCTAGTGAGGGTTTTCAACAGTAATCACCTACAAAACACAAAGGCATCATGAACTTACGATGCAACTTAAACCCAACCAATAGCCTCTCAAAGTATTACAATGAATGCAGGCAAGTCAAGGACAAGATATCTCATTCATATCCAAATCTAGCACCAAAAAAATCAATCCTCTCACCTACGATCGGATAGAGAATTCTCACATGTCATGCGTGTAAGTAGAAACCTCACATAGAAATTCGCCATCCTTGAAAATAGTTCACACCCCGTTGATAGCCTGGTATTTCTCTAAACACACCCCTTCCCTTTATTCAAATGATTCATTTCTTGTTCTCTTCCTTTTTTTCTTCTCATGTGGTCGTGCAATGCCCGACTCTCTTGGGCTTTCTAGTTGACCTCTTTAGCGAGCTTTAGGTTGGCTATTCCCAAGCCAGATGGCTCTAGGGCACCAGGTTTTAAACCAAATCTAGGGTTTTGAATCCACCTTGACCACGTAACTAGGCTATGCATAGGTTAGGATTTCTATTCGAATCACAATTTGTCAAGAAAATAATTGAATTGTTAACAAACATGGACTATCCCATAGCACGGACCGTCTCGCTAGCACCACCCCATGTGCCTAAAGCCCCATTCCTCAGCAATGGCAAAATTTGATCGTGTCGTGCCGAGTCAAAAATAGATTTTTATTAATAAGGAATTAACCCTTATTCCAGATAATAGCGGTTAAGTCCGAGGTCGATCCGCGAGGACAGTTAGGCTAAATTATGTTAACTTTGATTAATTTTCAATTTAAGTCAGTAAAAAGATGATTGGTTTGTTTGGTTTTGGAAACTGAATTAACTAAAAAGATGAATAAGTAAATTTGTTGAAGAACTAGTGAGAGAAAATCTAGGGTTTCAAACCCGCCCCGACCGCGTAACTAGGGTATGCATAGGTTAGGATTTCTATTCGAATCACAATATGTCAAGAAAATAATTGAGTTGTTAGAAAATAATTGAGTTGTTAAAAGGCATGGACTATCCCACAACACAGACCATCTCGCTGGCACAACCCGTCTCTTTCACGGACTGTCCAGTGGCACGATTCATCTTACGAGCATAATCCATCTCGGTTACCCAAGCACAAGCGAAGAAAATCATTGACTAACTAGGTACTTGAGAGTGCACGCACAAATACTCAACAGATTGAAAGAATTGAAACGATTCCATTCATAGGTAATGAAAACAAGTTCTTAGTTAATCAATTGATTCGAAATAGAAAACTTAGGCCTACATAGAAACAGAGTTAACTTGATTTGGCGCTTCATCTTCCCCCTAGATGAGGGGTTTAGCCGGCCATGGAAGAGATTAGCATGCTTGAATTCGAAGAACACACGAAGAACATGAAGACCTCCTGTGTTTCTCTCTCTAAAATTGCCTCTCTCAAAAGTTGGGAATTCTAAGAATGATTTTAGGGTTCTATTTATACAAAAGCCCAAAAACAATACAACTAAAATGCTGAAGTTCGAGTTGCAGCAGCTCCGATGGTCCTGACCAACTTTACAGAATTTAGTTGAAGCAGCTCCGATGGTCCTGGCCAATTTTACAAAATTTCGAGTGTGCTGAGTTGGTCCTAACCAACCTGAACTTGGCCAGGACCATTTTTATAGAATTTTAACCGATGCGTTTTGTTCACTTTTTGGTTGCGTTCATGCATTCCGAGGCTCTAAACACCCTCCAAATCACCCATTTACGCAAACATCAGTTCCTACGGCTTGTAAGCACCACAACTACACAAAATGCATCAAATAACATGATTAACGGACACACAAAGTACAAGTTAAGGCGCTTAAATAGGTGCATTCAAGCACCTATCAGATATTGAAAAAGCAGACCAAACAATTGCCTTTATCGAAATACAGATAGATGCACTGGCGATGATGGCAATGCAATGGTTTCAATAGAAATTTGATGGTGATAAGCTACATGTGATTGCTCACAATGCGTTGCACATGACATGAATCTAAAAATATCTATATACGTAAGAAAGTAAGTTGTAGTAATGTTTCAGTCTTGATCACTGGTTAGCCCACATTGTCACGCCTTGAGATAGAAATCTAAAATACTAGAAGCTTATCACACTATCATAAAAGTAGAGATCCACAAGACATAAACATGCTACGACCATAGGAAAAAAGAGAGACTAAAACAAGAATATAAAAGCAAATAATAATCTATAACACAATTAGTGAAGAAGAAATCACATCTTTGTTGGAAAACAAAATATTGCTAAAAATATCCACACATGAATATTCATCATTCTCTGTCTTGATTCCTCAACTGCCACTTTGTCATGCCTCGAGATAAACATATAGATAAAAAGATTAAAATTCTGGTACGAAAAACAAAGAATCGCAAAATTAAAAAAACATGCTACGATCACCAAAATCATCAAATGATGATCCCTTTGCATGTCAAAGGGGGGAAGTATTCAAATTGCATTAGAACTTGACCATTGGATGTTTAATATTCGATTCAAACTAGACAAATGTTGCTTATAATGTAGTGTAGGCATGTAAAATTTCAAGCCTATCACGAATTGTCACGTGTTGCACGGCCTACCAAATAGGGCATAATAAATGGCCAATCAAAAGGTACCAAGTGTCCATAGGTCAAAAGTCAAAGATATGTGGATGAACCAATTAAATGGAGCGTGTCAAAATGATGCAGGTATTAATTTAGCAAGTTTGGCCAATCAAATTAAGCCACTTTGTTGGAATTAATATTTCTCTTCATATATTATTTCTCCTAAAATAAATAAGAAGGATAATTATCAAATTGTAATTATCTCTTTTACATTAAAAGAATAATTAGAGAGATAAATATGAAAGAGGTGGAGCTTGTCATGACTCTCCATTCTTCATCCCTATAAATAGAGGTGCTCTCCCGCATATTTTAAAATACATTCAAGCTTCCATCCAACACACAAGTTATCAGAGCTTTGGAGATCAAAGCCTCCAAAGCCCTTCAGGATTCTCCAAGCTTACCCACTCACTCGAACAAGAACTCCAAGCCTACATCAAGCAAGACGCCTCTTCAGATCAAAGTTTCAAAGCTTTGAAAAACGCTCAAGCCAAATCTACAAGTCATCAATCTTCTACCAAATTGAAGAAGATCTTATTCCGATTTGAGACCAAGCTCCAAAGCCCTCAAATAAACATCTGCAGATCCGCATCTTTCTCAACCAAATTAAAGAAGATCTTGAAGACCAATTTGAGAAGAAGCTCTACGGCCCTCAAGTCAATGGTCACAAATTCGCCATCTTTTTTCAACAAAATTAAAGAAGATCAAGCAATTCAGCTTGAGATGAAGCTTCAAAGCCCTCAATTCAAAATCCGTCAAATGCGCCGTAAGATCTTCACGAAGACCAAAGAAGATCTCGTCGTTCAATTTGAGAACAAGCATCAAGCCCTCGAATCAAACTCATGAAAAGAAGAATCAGAGAATAAATTTCTTTGCTTATAAATTCATTAGAGATTGTAACCCTAGTTTTCTCATATCAATAAGATTGACTTCTTGTTTAGCATCTTTTCGTCTTTTTCGCATACTTAAAATTTGTGTGATACACGTAGTTATGGAGGCGGGAATTATGGCTATCTTAAATAACGTAAACAAATAAAGATTTTACCAAGATGAAGCGAAAGGACTAGGTGTTCAAAATGAGCCTAATTATGGTCTCCTAACAGACATTTGGGGCAAAATGATTGGGCTTAGTATTAAACAATGCTTAATTAAGGTCTGTGTCTTAATGCTCCACATGTAATTTTTGTTGGGTTTGTGAAACATGATTCGGTTTGGCTTGTGCTACGTTGATCATTTAGGGTTTAACCCGGATATATACACATCATTTAATGTAACTTGTAACTTGTACTTAATTCTTCATTTGAAACATACTAAACCGGTATGAGCTATAAATATACTCAACTACATAGTTAATGAGGCATATAAAGTTTATCTTGCGTTCTTTGTTTCTTGCTTGATTTTTTGTGCTTTTTGTGTGCTTGTTAGTTTGACCGGTTTCCCTATAAAAGAGTGACAATGCGACCAAATTCTGGGTGGTTGATGATAATGAAGACTTGTTGATGTAGTGTGCATTTTCTCACAAGGCATAGGATGAATATGTTTATGATCGTGGGTGCAAAGAAGAATGTGTACCCAAATTTAGTTTAAAATAAAATTTTGGATTATTAGCTCTTTGATCTCTGTGCCATTGTGAGATGAAACTTGTGCAATACTTTCGATGACTCTTTTATTTTTTCGAGGACCAATGCTATTGTCAAGGATGTGATGGGTAGGGCCGCTAAAGTAAGATGACTATAACTTCTTTGGCGATAGATTGAATGCTTGTTATGTTTAGGTTTCTTTTCCTCACATATAGCCATAGTAATGCGGGTTTTGTGAATTATGAGGAGCCTCTTAACAGATTGTTACTTCTATATTTTATGAAGGAAATATGTACACTCTTATTTTCATAATGCTTTTAGGCTGAATTTGTACTGTAAATGCAATTTTATTATGATAATTGAACTTCTCTCATGAATTATTATCTTACTTATTGTGATGCTTTAAATTGAAAGTGTGCTTATGTCTGTAAAGGCAATGTTTTTTCTGTTTTGATCATCAAAGAGAAATTATATATTAATAGAAGAAAGAGATACAAAGACAAGGGGAGTTGATAATAAATAAAGCCAAAAAAAGTCAAGAAACAGAATTAAGTAGCAATAGTTCCAAAGCAAAAATAAAAAATGTTAAGAGACAAACAACCTTCATTAGCTTCCTCAAGAAGTATGAACTAGGAGGTATTAAAGAGTCCATAATTGCCACTCAAGTACACTCCGAAGACTCTAAACGTAGACCACACCAGGACTTCAAAAGCGACAGTAGTAAAAGGCTCCATGATTGTGAGGCACTGTATGAGCAAAACTAGCTCACAATAGCCATGCAAGAATGCCCCATGACTACAAAAACAGTAGCAACATAGGACTTTATAGAATCACCACAAATATATAGCATCAAAGAACATTATCCAATCCATACTGGAGCTTAGCTTCATGTAAAAGACCAAAATTCTAATAAGAGCACCAATAAAAAGATTGAGGCACCAAAGGTTAGAAACTGAGGCATTCATACCAAAACAATAGCAACAGGAGAGCACCAAGATAGAGTGAGGCAGATCCGAGGGGCGTGTTGTGTGGTAAAACTACGTCGTTTGCTTGATTTTTAAGCACACCTCTGAATCTTCCAAGGGCTTTGTTTGGAGGAAGAAAAAACGACTACAAAGTGCCTAAACCCAAAGTGTCTAAATCCTAAACCTAAAGTTTCTAAACCCGAAGTGCCTTAATCCAAGTGCCTAAACCCACTATACCCTCCCCAAAGAGCCTAAATCCCCTAAAATTGAACTCTAAAATTAACTCTCCAAACATGGCCCTTGAAAGCTTTGGAGGTGTATCAAGAAAATGAGCAAAACGACGTAATTTTGCCGCACAACACCTACTACACAACACCTCCCCCAGATTCGACTGGGGCACCTAAGGCAAAACCTGAGGCCTCAAATGAGCAAACCCATATCATAAAAAGCCAACAAACGGCAACAAAACTAGATCAAGAACTAGACCCATATAAATCTCAGACACCAAGGCATAAAAAAGACAACTCACTATGCACAAACCTGCCTCGAAAAGCGAAGACAACCCAGACTGAGACACAAACCTGACCAAGACACAAAATCTAAAAAACCTGCCCAAGACACAAAGACTAACAAAACATTTCCTTTTTGTTTTTAATAATTTTTTGTTGTTGTTGAATTGGCATGTTTTGATAATTTCAAAAAAAAAAAAAAAATTCGCAGTCTCCATTTGTGGCGGTGATTGAGATGTAGTTGATGTGCATATTAAATAGATTCATTAATTTATAAGAATCAATTGCTCTTTTTGACATCGACTTGTTATGTTTGAAAACTATAAGTGTTGTGTAGTACTCTAAAACATTTCCTAGTGTAGGCCTGATAATGTACCAAAGTGAAAATTTTATTATTTGAAAGTGTAAAGACCCGGAATTTCACATAATTTTTTTGGGGGGATTTTATGGAATTACATTTGATAGTTGGAGAGTGGCTTAATGTGAGCAATAAATTAGTTTTGGACATTTTAGCAACACATTGGAGAATTGAGGGGTGTGAGGTGTAATTAGTGGGATTGAAACTACAAAAGGAAAGAGGAAGAGAGAGAAATTCATTTCCCCTCCCCTCCTCTCATAGCCGACCCCTCTTCTCTCTCTTCCTTTACCAAAATCTCAAGCTCTCACCCAAAATCACCATTAACCCAACATAGATTTATCAACCCCACGCGCTTAGAAGTTCGGGGTTCGTGTGTATTCACTCCGGGAGGCCATTTTTGATGGGAGGAAAGTTTGGAGAGGTTAGGGTTTTAACAAATACTTGGTTTGGAGCTTAAACACTTGAGGTAGGGGTTTCTTACTCACTCTATGTATGATTGTGGTGTTTATGTAGATGACATCATTAAAGTTGAATTTATTCCCTTTGATTTGAAGAAAATCCATGTTTCTAGGGTTTGATGTTGAAATCTTGGTGTTTGTTGTTCAATCTTTTTGTTTTAATTCATGGACATCATATCTTAGTCACATTTTGTTGTTTGTGCCATCATTTTCTGAGTTTGAACAAGTTTTGGTGAGTTTGAGTCAAAATGTGAAATCTGTAGAAAAACTATTTGAAGGGGTGTTGTCTGAAATTTTTGCCTGGGCGATTTTGGCTGCTTGCTTACCGGGTGTTGTTTGGTGACCCTTGTCCAACCTTAATGCTTGTCTAGTCCTCGTTTACTCCGTACGTCGTAACTTGTGTGATTTAAATTTGGAAACTTGTTAAATGTGAACAAATTTGAAATCAAGAATGAGAAAGTAGTGCAAGGATGCGATACTTAGCAAACACTTGTGGACACGTAGTGATGTAGTACTATGGACACCTTTTGACTCACTTGAAATCTAAGTGGATAGACACGTAGTTGAGTCGACGAATATAGGAAGGGTCATACGAGAGTTATAAGAAACTGAAAAAGGATAGTGAGTTCTCAAACTCTAGCTGCAAGTTTTATGAACGAAACGAATTTAAAATGTCATTGTACACTCGTTTATGGGATTTGTGGATGCTAGTGGGCTACTCGAGGGACACATGGATACTTGTGGGTACGAGAAATACTTGTTGGGTACTTTTAGGACACGTGTGAGACACATGTGTACTTGTGGGTGCGAGAAATACTTATTGGGTACTTGTAGGACACATGTAGGATACATGGATACTTGCGGGACATGGGAATACATGGCGATACGTGGAATACATGTGGATATTCATGTAGTTTGTTAGGTACTAACAAAATGTTTGGACTTGTGACGGATGTTCATGATTAAATATGTGTTGAACACTTGATATTGACAAGCGTGAGTTAAACGGATATACTTGATGAACTTGAAGAGGGTATAAAATGTTTTTGAGTTAATGAACATAATGAAATTGCGGTTACTAGGGTAGGGCCACCATTTGGTGCATCCCTAGGCATGGGTGAACGTGGCATGTGAAACACGGATTAGGCATCCAAATCCCTTGATGTTGGCAATTGAAAAGGGCAGGGTTAATAGAGTAATTGTAAACAAAGGGAGGAAACGGATCAAAATAATTATTTGTTAATGCGAACTCATGGTATAGTAGACGTTGTTTTATGAGAGTGGTTGGGTTCAATTGATTGGGCTTCGAGAAAGCAAGTGGGAATTTGTTTAGTTGAGATGTTTTGATGAGTCATGCGGTGAGTAGAAAGGCCAGTAGTGAATGGCTTAATGTTATTGTCGTGTGGGTGTAGGTCGATGTCTAAGAATAATTAGTTGTTACTCTTATAGTTATGAATAGGCTATGTGTCGTGAAACCTACTTGTGAATATGTAAATGAGTTCTTCATTAATCCCATTATGTCTTGTTTTATTTTTCATTTATAAACTTGTTAAAGAAACCTCTACTAGGTGAAGTGAATGCTCACCCCCTATTATTTTCAGGTACAACTAAGGAGCATGAATTGGACTGCAAGTGATGCATGACATTATGAGAAGCATGGCAAGAAGAGATTTACATCTTTTATGTAAAACCTTGTCTTTTTTGGAAGTTAGATTTGTGACTTAAACGTTATTTTTTTTAGACTCATCGGAAGAATGTAGTAACTTTGATCCTTTGGAACATGTTTTCAATGGGACATGGGTACCCAATGTAGATCATAGACTTATATAATGAAATTGATGTCGTGAGATGACTTTTGGGTTGAATATATGAATAATTATTGAGATACTCTACGGAGGAAATGTATATTTATTTGTATTGAAAATCAATGGCGTGACAGAAAGCCTCATAGGCCGAGATCCCTCTGGGTTGGCAATTTCATGCCAAAACACATATTTACTTGTATTTTCCTTTTATTGAGTTGTATTTTCTTTTATTTAATTTTTTAGAGTGCTTGTGTAGGATTGTGGAATGAAATAGAGGTATCTTGTAAGGAGCTAAACGAGAGTTAGTCGTTAGTCAAGAGTTCGGCGTTCAAAGCGAGCTTTCCAGATTTTCAGAAAGTGGCTTGAGCCACTGTCAAGCCTATTATTCAGCCCACAATACTGAAAGGAAGTTGTGGACAATGGGCTTGAGCAACTTAAATGGGCTCGAGCAACTTCATAGGGACTCAAGCGATTGTAGCGTGGACAACAACACATTATAAGTAAATCATTATGGTCAGAATACGGTTTTTAGCAAGATACAGCCACCCCAACCTACTATGAGAACTTAGAGACATTTGTGAGGGTTTTTGCTTTATATCTTGGAGAAAATACAAGATCAATGGTCATTGATCATTCAAGACATTTCCAAGAGGTTCATACAACAATCAATCTACCAGATTGAGTTACTTCCAGTAGAGTTTCTGAAAGGCTATTTGGAAGGCTTGAGGATTTATGGTAGTGGCAGTCAAACACTGATGTGGTGAACGAGAATTCTGTAATCGGTCTTGAGTCAATTGTAATTTGTCTCAGTTGTGTACTAAGGTCGTTTGTAACCACATAATGGTTTTTAGAGTGTTTGATTCATTCTCATAGTCTTCATCCATTTAGGGGATTTCAATGTGTTATATCATTTTACTTTTTTAATGATAGTATGTGTTGTAGAGATGATTTGGGGATTTCATTATTTTAATTTACTTTCATACGTGGAACCGGTGAAATACCTTGAACTATGGAAAACAATGATAGACATTTACTAAGTTTATACCTACGTGAAACTTACACTGTTACACCAACTAATTCCATATTGTCATGACTCCACTCACCGGGCCTCCAAAGAAAGCCTATAAAAGGTAAATCAGTTACACCACTTGCAACGTTTTACCCATCTTATTTGGGGCAATTTATTTCGATGTGTTTAAGCTTCTAGTTTGGGATTATACCTTACAAGCATTCGACCCAACCGACACATGAACAATTAATTTACACACGACTCTTGTTAAGTGGTTTAAGAGAGAGTACTCGAATTTCAATAGTTTTAGTTGGAACTTATTTTTGTATCTCTTTTTTTGTTTTGTTTTTTTAAAATGGAGTGTTAAACTAATATAAAACCTTTCATCTGGCTCTTTTCTAATTTCTTAGTTTGGGTTATTTACCAATATAAGTATATCCATCACATTTATCTTTATGTAGTACTCCTATATAGTTAAGAATACAACAAGAAAACAATTTAATTAGAAAAATAACACATGAAAGAGAGAAAAGTACAATTTTAGCTAATAAACAGGAAATTGCAAAGTTATACTAGTATGCAAGTGACATCTCATGCTATTAATCTTTTATTCGTTAGAAAACACTTATAGAAGTAATTATTAATTGTCGGTGCTAATTAGAACAATTAGGCATCGTTTTTCTTGTTTTTTTTTTTGTCTTTAAACTGTAGACAAAAGTCAAGTTGTGTATCTTATAATTTGGAATTTTTACGTGAGGAAAGACTTTGAAGACTTTCAAGCAAAACATCAAAAAAACAAAAACAGAAAAGCCTGAAAAACCAATAAGAGGAATGCCACCTAACTTTTTTAAAGAATAAACTGTATAGGGAGAAAAATGGGTATGTACGAGTACGAGAGAGAGTAGTAGATTGAGTTATGTGGATTTTTTGTTTTTATTAGAAAAACAAGAAATTCTACATGTGACATGCATTTGCTAAGTATATAGTAACTAAATACTATTCCATCTGTTCCAAATTATTAGTTCTGTTCGGATTTCAATATAATTTTAAACTGTTCATATCCTTCAATCTATAATATTTTTAAAACTTTGTATAATAGAATTAATTGAGATCTATTAAATAAGATCTATAATTACACATACAATATGTTATAAATCAAATATTACTAAATAGATTTTTGTTTTTTGTTTTTTTTGAAGGGATACTAGTATAAAGTTTTTTTTTTTTTTTGAAAGGAGTATATTTTTAAAAAAACCAAACACCAAGATCACCAAAAAAAAAACATCCCAAACCTCACAACCCCTTCCACCCTTGGTTAGGTGCGTCGTATCGCTATATATAAAGAGGAGAGAGAGCGAAGCCAGAAAAGAGTCTCTCTCTGTACATATACTTGTACGTATATCTCCGGCGATCTAATCCACCACCATCGCCGCCGTCGATTCCTTCTCTATCCTCGACAGATTCGAAACTCTCAACTTTCTCTCACTACAATCCAAAACTCCCCTCATTCGTCCATTCAAAGTAAGTCTCTCTCTACTCTCTCTCTCTCTCTCCCTGTAAAAACACGCATGTCAATCGTATTACCGTAGAGAACAGCAGATGCGCTGATGGGGAACAAGAAACGAAACATCACAGCTCCTCGTTCCAAAACGACGCCGTCGGGTGCGCCTCCGTCCACGGTGGCCGCATCCGATGGCGGCGTTCCGGCCTCACTGGATAGTAACAACACCGAGCAAAACCTAAATCCGAATAATTATTCGTTAATCGAGAGTAGTAAGAGCGAAGCGTCGTCGTTTAACGAATCGGACGCTTCGTCGTACTCTGCTATCAAGCTCGAATGCGAGCGAGCCCTAACGGCACTCCGCCGTGGTAACCACACGAAAGCCCTAAGGCTCATGAAGGACATGTGTGCGAAGCACGAGAACTCGGCCCACTCGGCCTTGATTCACCGTGTCCAAGGCACTGTTTGTGTCAAGGTCGCTTCGATTATCGATGACCTAACTGCGAAACAGCGGCATTTGAAGAACGCCGTTGAGTCTGCTAGGAAAGCAGTTTCCTTGTCTCCCATCTCCATTGAGTTCTCCCATTTTTATGCGAACTTGTTGTATGAGGCCGCGAATGAGGGGAAAGAGTATGAGGAGGTGGTGCAGGAGTGTGAGAGGGCATTGGCGATTGAGAATCCGGTTGATCCGGCTAAGGAGAGTTTGCAGGATGAGAGCCAGCAGAAGATATTGACTGCTGATGCAAGGATAGGGCACGTTCAGAGCGAGCTTCGATCGCTAATTCAGAAAGCGAACATAGCGTCGATTTCGTCTTGGATGAAGAATCTTGGGAATGGGGAGGAGAAGTTTAGGTTGATTCCTATAAGGAGGGTTTCGGAAGACCCGATGGAGTTAAGATTGGTACAGCAAACGAGGCGACCAAATGAGATCAAGAAGGCAACTAAGACTCCTGAAGAGAGAAGAAAGGAGATTGAAGTACGGGTGGCTGCTGCGAGGTTGCTGCAGCAGAAGTCAGAGTTGCCCCAAGCACACAATGATGATAGTACTAATGTAGATTCTTCGTCTGGGTCTGGTCAGAGAGGTGAGCGGAGGAAGTCGGGAAGTGCGAGGAAGAATGCATCTTCGGCCGAGAGAAGGGACTGGGTTAGGTCGTATTGGAATTCAACGGGTTTGGAAAGGAAGAAAGACTTGCTGAGAATTTTGGTTTCAGAACTTAAGGCCCATTTTAGTTCGCTGAAGGATACTTCAGTCAATGAAGTCATAGCAGAGGCTATATCATTTGCGGAAGCAAATAGGACTTGGAAGTTCTGGATGTGCTGCCGCTGCAGCGAGAGGTTTCCTGACTCCGAATCCCACATGCAGCATGTTTTGCAGGAGCATATGGGGAACCTCTTGCCCAAAATGCAGTCCATTTTGCCCCAAAATGTTGAAAATGAATGGGTTGAGATGCTTCTTAACTGTTCTTGGAAACCATTAGATGTCAATGCTGCTGTTAAAATGCTGGAAACCCAATTGAAATCCCAATCTCCTGATTTTGTCGGTGAATCCTACCCAAAGAGTAATACCGAAGAGTTCAAAGACTGCGTGGCTGATGATTTTTGTTCAGAAGATGCATGGAATTTACCCTCTGAAAGGGGGAAATATGGGGATACTGTGGATTGTAAAAGCTATGACAGGGTTTGTGACATTAGATGGCAAGATTGTGATAGGAATCAGGTTGATAAGGCATATTTCCTGCCTGACAGCTGGCCGTTGTCGGATGACACTGAGCGTGCAAAGCTTCTTGAGAAAATTCATGCTATATTCCAGGTGCTTATAAGTCATAAATACCTTGCTGCAAGTCATGTCAACAAGGTAATACAATATACTGTAGATGAGCTACAAAGTCTTGCCTCTGGTTCGCAGCTTCTCAACTATGGTGTTGACCAAACACCCATGTGCATCTGCTTTCTGGGAGCTTCTGAGCTTAAGAAAGTCCTAAAATACTTGCAGGAGTTATCTCATTCTTGTGGCATTGGTAGATATTCTGAGAAGAGCAGTGTCATTGATGATTCTAACACTGGCACTCAAGGGGCTGAAATCACGGAGAAGATAGTTCTAAGCGAAGATGCATTGTATCTCCTTTTTGATGAGCAATTTTTGCCTTGTAAGGTTACTTCCACCACCGAACATGATGCTGCCACTGATGATTCTGCTGGACCAACCTCTTCTGATACAGGATATGGAAATCGGGTTATATTCGATGCTGATGCTTTGTTATCATGGATGTTCACTGGCCCCACGAATGCAGAACAATTGGCATTGTGGACGCGAACAAGAGAGGAGAAAGCACAACAAGGGATGGAAATTCTCCAAACACTTGAGAAGGAATTTTACCACCTACAGAGCATGCATGAGAGAAAATGTGAGCATTTGAGTTATGAGGAAGCCGTCCAAGCAGTGGAGGATCTCTGTCTTGAAGAAGGAAAGAAAAGGGAGCATGTAACAGAATTTGTCCGGCGTAGTTATGAGTCTGTTTTGAGAAAACGGCGAGAGGAGCTTATTGAAATTGATAGTGATGTTATGTTTATTAGCAGTAGGTTTGAATTGGATGCCCTATCAAACATTCTGAAAGAAGCAGAAAATCTGAATGCCAATCAGTTTGGGTTTGAGGAAACTTATAGCAGTGTGACTTCTCACCTGTGTGACCTGGAATCTGGTGAAGATGATGATTGGAGAACAAAGGACTATCTGCATCAAGTGGATTCTTGTATAGAAGTTGCTATCCAAAGGCAGAAAGAGCAGTTGGTGACAGAGGTTTGTTATGTTTGGTGCTGCATTTTTTTTTCTCTGTATGTAGTTAAAGACGAAAGAAAAAAAATATGTGGAGCTTCCCTGCTGCACCATCTCACTTTTTCCATCGTGCAGCTCAGCAAACTTGATGCGAGAATGATGCGAAATCTTAGTGGAATGCAGCAATTGGAAATTAAGCTTGAACACATATCGGCCCATGATTATCGATCAGTACTATTACCTCTTGTGAAGTCATTTGTGCGGGTCTGTATGAAACTTGTAGCCCTTTTTATATTCATGTCAGTTTTGAGCTGTATTATATTACTTAATTATTTCATGATGAAGCCTTTACGGGACTGGGCTTCGTGTTTCTGTGTAACCTCTCTCGTTTCCAGGCACGGTTGGAGGATCTGGCTGAAAAAGATGCAACTGAGAAATCTGATGCTGTAAGAGAGGCATTTTTGGCAGAACTTGCACTTGACTCTAGAAAGGGCAATGGTGGAGGTAGTGATCATTCGAAACATGCACATGAGAAGACAAAGGAGAAGAAGAGGAACAAGGAGCACAAAAAAGCAAAGGATTCAAAGGTTAGACTTTGTTGTTGGGTTTTTTGTTTCTCCATCTTTATCTTCCTTTGTTGGTGTTGTGTTGGTACAAAATGCAGGATTTAAGGCTAATAATTTCTTAGTTTTTGCAGGTTACTGGTGCTGATGAGCTTATGATTCGCCATGAGACTGCAGAACAAGTGTACGTTTTCCGTTCTCCCATGCTATTTGCAAGGCTTCCCTTTTGAGGTTTGATCTATAATATGGACAATTGGTGTAGTTCTTCTGTGGTGACGCTTAAATGTCTGCATGCTGCAGCTCCTCTCCAGTTGTATCCGATGGAGATCATCCAGATTCTGAAAATGTGGTATCTGTAAATGGTGATGCCTTACAACAAGAGGAAGAGGAATTCAGACGTAGGATTGAGCTCGAAGCTGAGGAAAGAAAGCTTGAAGAAACTCTGGAGTATCAGAGACGAATTGAAGAGGAAGCTAAACAGAAGCACCTTGCTGAACAACATAAGAGAACTCCAAGAACGATTCCTGAGAAGCACAGCGATGATGACGAAGATGTACACAAGCAATTGGAGTATTGTAAGCAGGTGAGCTTTCGTGTGTTAAGGTCTTCTCTTTAGTTTCTCATCTTCAACTTATATGTTTCCTCTGCATAATTTGAGTTTTGAATAAACTAGCCTGGTAAGATCTAAGTAAATTGTTTAATTTACTATCATTCCATTTAGATATCATGGAAAACTTTTTGTACTTGCAATTTTCTAGGAACCTGTGGCCCAGCAAAATGAATTTCCAAATGGTTTTGGTGGTGTACCTGTGGCTGTAAGCACTGCTGATAGAGCTGGACAAAGAAATGGTAACACTGTCGCCCACCATCATCCAAAAGTTAACCAAGGTTTGCAATTGTGTTCGAAGGCTTCAGAGTTGGATGGGATTTTTCTGGGGCTCGTTATCATTCCTTTTCTTGGTGCAGGTTTATTTAATGGAACTATTCCAGAGGATGGTGTTTTGTCTAATGAGCGGCGGACAGGAAGGAAAGGTAGACGTCAGAAGAGTTCTGCCAAGTTCGTCAACACAAACTCTCAGTTTGTCTCTTCTGAGAAGGAGAATATTGACAATGGACAAGTTACAGTTAAGGATGGTCTGCATGGCGACAGCAGTAAGTTACTCTTGGATTTTTGCTGGAGACCCAATCTTGTTTGTTTTATGGTACCCATTAATTAATTGTTAATTGTCCGACGGCAGTTGGTGTTGCACACATGTTACCTTCTATTTGGATTTTGTTCTGTGGTTGTCTAACAGAGGTCAGGGTGCACTCTCAGGAGTGCTTACCCTTTAAATCAGCATCAAATAAACAACAGACGACTGAAACATTTATTGCTTAGATTTGGTTCTACAGTTGTCTAAAAGAGTTCAGGTCGTACTCTCAGAAGTGCTTATTGCTTCCAATCTTAGTCTTTGAAACCCAGGATGCGAGGAAATTTTTTGTGTAACATCAGGTGAACTTGATTAATGTGGAGAGATTGATGATGATGATAACTCTACAAGTGTTCGTCTTAAGAGTCTTATCTTTCACATAGCCAGTACCAAGCTTGTATAGAGAAGAAGGCTTATGATTTCTGCTGGGAAAGTTTAAACGTATAGCCACATAGCATAATGAGTTCTGCTCTGGTCAGGATTTGACATAGACAGCTTTTGGTGGGATGTGAGGTGAAACAGATTCACGTGGTCATAAAAATAGTGTCTTAGATGTTATCTGCTATGTGGATGTCTCTGTAAACTAATTGAAAAGTTTATATGGGTTCGTATTACTTGTGGATCTCAAAAGCATTTCCTGTGTGGTTTCATTTTTGTTTTTTGTTTTTTTGTTTGTCGAAAGTTCTTGTAATTTATTTTCATAGTTTTCTTTTTGGGAAAAGAGCACATTTTTAGGTAATATCGCAATTCTCGAAACCTTCAATAAAAAATGGTTTGATATGAAAAAGTTGATAAATTATTGGTTTCAAAAACTCTCTTTTAAGTGTTCTTGAAAATAACATTTTGTCAACGTCAACAAAACCTGGGCTGCTTTCAGGGAAATTTTTATTCTTGTTTGGAAGGATCGTTGATGATTTAGCCTTGGTAGCAGGAACCACCTATCAAGGTGGCGAATCCACCTCAGAACCTCCCTCCCGCTCCCAAGTAAAACTATCTTAGGAACTTTAGTCCCTTTGAAAAAGGAACCGCTCCCAATTAGGATAGAACCTCTTAAGGTGTATAAATCCCAAAGAAACAAACATAAAAGATAACAGGCAAGAAAAAACCTGAGGTAATTATAAGACGCCAGAAAAATATTTACCCAAATTTGCTGAGGTGCTTATTATAAACATAATATTTACTTGCATTCCATAAAATAATATTTGTAGTTGATAGAAATTGCAAATTATAACATTCTCTTGTATTACATGTTTATTTGTATGAATGATGCCTAAATGCTTCCTGGGCGCTCCCAAACAAGGAGCTTCTGTGATCCTCTGCACCCCCACCTCCGCCCTCACTTCGTGCAACTAGAAATTTACCCTATAATACCTTTGAGTGAATCGGAATAGAATTATAGTTGACCTAATATGTTCACGTAATCACATGATGTGTCTGAATTATTTATTGTGGAGTATGGAACCTACCAAGGGTTAGTTTTCCTAATTAGATTGTTCTCATGTGGTAGGCAATGGGACAAAGACTTTAAGGCAACTACATGCAGAAGAGGATGATGAGGAAAGGTTCCAAGCTGAACTAAAAAAAGCTGTACGCCAAAGCCTTGGTAACTACTCTTGTTATCTACGTTAGTTTATTTTAGTGGTGTAAATTTTCTGTAGTCAGATGTCGCAGACATCTCTAGATCTCCGATAAACCATCAGTTGTTTGTCACATGTATTATTACTATCTTGTTTCTAACTTGTTAAGGATGGTACTTAGATGCTGAAGCCTTGAAATTTGGCACATGTATTTGCTTCTTTGTGTAATCACACATAGATTTTTCATGCTAACAGTAGGGGTGTAAACGAGTCGAGCCGAGCCGAGTTTCTTGCTGCTTGAGCTAGGCTCGTCCTAAATCCACTAAGCTCGAGCTCGGCTTGAACTCGTGACAAGCTGACATCCTTGGGCTCGAGCTCGGCTCGCCTAATTTTGAGCAAGCTCGAGCTCGGCTCGTAAGGCTCGGAGCGAGAGGCTACGGCTTCGCATCTGGGTAAGGGGAAGCTGGGTCTTTATTTATAAGGCGTACCTGGCCTTGAGTTTTCTTGAATAGCTGATGTGGGACAAATGGAAGCAATGGGTTTTCCTTCACTCTTCACTAGTCTTCAGATGTCCCACATCGAAGAAATTGGAGCAAAGAACCATCTCTCCCTTCTATAAAAGCATGTCAGTGCTTCGAAGAATCCACTTCCTGTGCTACAGCTGCCTAGAGCGACATGTGGCACCCGTTGGAAGCATGGTTGTCAGAGTTGCACGATTCACGTTCCGATTCGCGATTCGATTCACGATTCTGTGCGAAAACGATACGAATCTATAGGTGAATCAAGGTTGATATAGAATCGGAGGCGAATTGAAAGATTCACTATTGAATTCGAGATTCGATTCCCGATTCACGCAATAAGGATTCGAATGGAGACGAATCAGTCTTTTTGGTTCTTGTATCCTCTAAATCATAGACCAGGGCACGGCTCCGAGGCTCGGACTAACCCACATATGTTGCCATATAAATTAGTTTCCTACCTATAGGCTACAAGTCTTTATTGTGTAAGCTTTTTATAATGAATCTTTAACATCTATGTGCATATATCCATGTTACTATAGTATTTATTTTGCTATAGTATTTATATCAGTTGTCCTAACTGTCTGTAGGCGCTCAGATCGAGTCCGGTCGGGCAGGTTTTAACGGGTCATTCGTTTTTGAACACCCCTAGATGCCACTATGAAAACTTAAAGTGATAGATTATGTGATTTGTTATCAAGGTTTTTGCCTGTGTCATTTAGTGTATTAGTTCAGCATTGAACAATAATTAATTTCTTAGAGCATACTGTGGACAGGAGATACTGTTTTGGTCAACGGGACTGCCAATGTCCCATCTCTTCTAGTGTTTGGAATTGGGGGCATAGTAAAGGGTTTCCTATTTCTTAAATGAAAAGACGGTGTTCTTGATTATTGGCTTTAGATGGGACACTTCATCTAGTTTATAAGCCCCCGTTATTACTGCTTTATTACTATTATTCTTACTTTTGAGCCAGTCACTGCTTTATTTTTTTGGAGTTGTCCGTGGAGTATTTTCCTCTCGACTTGGCCTTTAAGCTTTACCATCAAGGACCTTAATATCTTATCTTACCGTATCATTCTTCGTATCATTGAAAAAGCCGTTTTTATTGAAATTAGTTTCCACATGCTGTTCCCAATTTGAGATCTTCAATAAGCATTGAGATACCACCACCAATTAGTCATCCTTGACCTTGAGAGTTAGTGTTTCAGTCTGCCTATATGCATGCATGCATGCCAAGTATTTTAGTAACTTTGATGAAAGTTTCATAAACTAATCCACATGTGAAGAGGAATGTGACTATTCAATGGATTTTTTTGAGCTCTCGATCTGAGAAATTCTGTGCTGGAATCGGAAGACCCATTTTGTTGGAGGGACTCGTTTTAATGAATCAAGGGCGGGGTGAATACCCTATGATAAGATGCATGCAACTATGGTATCTTATACGTTTAATTTTTGAAATACTCTTTCCATTGGGGTTGTTCCCTGCCTGATTGTTGAATTAAAGACAATGTCGCTACATCTTGATAAGTTCCAATTAAGGTATAGATATTAAACTGGATGCTCTGGAAACTTGTGCGGTTGGGCTATCAATCTGATTGACTTATTCAGGACACATACATCAGTAAACATGTAGCTATAGTTTGATTTTGATGGATTTATCTTTAACTTGGTGGTAGGAAAGAGCATGAGCCAATAATCTGGGTGTATGTTGATTTAACTCTGCCCTAGCTTCCCTTTCTTCCTTGAAGTTGCTAACAGTAGTCTTCCCTTGTCTTGTTGCTCAGACACATTTCAGGCGCAGCAAAGGTTGCCCCTGATCTCAAGTTCAAGAACATCGAAAAAGACATATTCTGAAGTGGAGGGCCTAGATGTTTTAGATAACGAAGTCACACCTGACATCGTGAATGGAGCTGATGTCTATGGCACTGGCCTGAAGAATGAAGTTGGTGAATACAATTGTTTTCTAAATGTTATCATACAGGTTGGTTTTAGAAGATAAATTTGTTTGTCTTTTTTCTGCATGTCTTCTCTTGGCCTAAGATAGATATCTTCATATGAAATTTCAGTCCTTATGGCACTTAAGACGGTTTCGAGATGAATTCTTGGGGAGATCAACATCAGAGCATGTCCATGTTGGAGATCCATGTGTTACCTGTGCATTGTATGATATTTTTGCTGCCCTGAGCATGGCATCTGCAGACATGCGAAGAGAAGCAGTGGCCCCTACTTCTCTGAGGATTGCTCTGAGCAACTTGTACCCAGATAGTAATTTCTTTCAGGAGGTCACACAACTGTTTACCTTGTACCTTTCCTTTGTTGTCACTAATGTTGCAAAAACTAATACTATAATCAGATGCTTATGGATCATGAAATTTCTAACAACATTGTTTCAACTTGCAGGCGCAGATGAATGATGCTTCTGAAGTTTTGGGAGTAATATTTGACTGCCTCCATCGTTCATTTACCTCTGGTTTGGAGGTTTCTGATACTGAGTTAGTAGAAAGCAATTGCAAAGGCTCTTGGGATTGTGCAAACACTGCTTGTATTGCACATTCTCTTTTCGGAATGGATGTTTTTGAAAGGATGAATTGTTACAACTGTGGTTTGGAGTCCAGACACCTGAAGTACACTTCTTTCTTTCACAATATTAACGCTAGTGCCCTCCGAACAATGAAGGCAGGTCTTATTGCAGGGATCTTTTATGTGATTGTTCATTTTTCTTTGGTGAATTGATTTAGAAGGACATTAAGTTTTGTCTTTGGTGGTGTTGATTATTTGCCAGTTGATTGAAATTTTCTTTTATTTACTCTTCAGGTAATGTGTGCTGAAAACTCCTTTGATGAGCTTCTAAACCTTGTAGAGATGAATCACCAGCTAGCTTGTGACCCAGAGGCTGGTGGCTGTGGGAAGCTTAACTATATCCATCATATTCTCTCATCTCCACCACATGTTTTTGCAACAGGTGGCTGCAAAGTTTTTGAGAGATTTGTCACTTTATGTAGTGCATTTTGTAAACTATTTACAAGTACTTATGGGTTGTATCTTGCAGTCCTGGGATGGCAGAATACTTGTGAGAGTGCCGAGGACATATCAGCAACATTGGCATCTCTAGCGACAGAAATAGATATTGGCGTCCTTTATCGTGGACTTGATCCAAAAAATAGACATTGCTTGGTCTCAGTGGTATGTATTAGTCAATTTTGTTTTTTCAGGATTGTATTTTTAGGAGTAGATAGTAGTGGGGTTTATAATTCCTCGATACGAAGGGGAGCTTTCCTTAGTGAACATAATGAGACATGTTCATACTATGCTTATGTCACTGCAAATGGAATGTATATCATGCCTTCTTGTTTTCTCCCGATATTATCTAGATCGTTAATCTTTGAACGATTTTCCGATTGGTTTTTGATACTGGTTGCACCTCTGTCTAACTGTCTTCCCATTTTTTTTATTGTTATTCTTAGGTTTGCTATTATGGGCAACATTACCATTGCTTTGCCTATAGTCATGAGAATGAGCAGTGGGTGATGTATGATGACAAAACTGTAAAGGTAAAATTTCCCTTCACTGGCTAGTTATTGCATTGTATAAGTTCGGACACGCTTAAATACTTCAAATAAGGTGGTTTGGTTTAAATATTTCCAACACATTGGGCGCAGATATGTGAGGCCGCTAAACTTTGCGGTGCATCTTAGATTGTGAAGAATCATTTATTTAAGTTTGACAATCAACATTTGATATCCAGGTAATTGGTGGCTGGGATGATGTTCTTTCCATGTGTGAGAGAGGACATCTGCAACCTCAGGTTCTCTTATTTGAAGCGGTAAACTAGGATTACGTGGCAGTCATCCCATTTTTGGTGCATTTCGAGCTGCGAGTATAGTCTCGACATTATTTATCATCCACGGATGACTTGCTGCCTGCACCATATCGTTCTGCAAGAAAAGTATACTGTTCTGCAAGTAAGTTGGTAAAAAGTTTTGACTTTAATCGAACAATGTGATACGTATAAACCTGGAGTTTTATCATAGAGGTTTAGTAGGAGCAGCTGGTATTTTCAGAGGAAGAAAATGTTGGAAAAAGGTTTTGTTTTAGAACGAAGAAATCAGGTGATTGAAGAGCCAAAAATGTAGAATATTTTTGTTTGGGTGCTCTGTTGACCTCCAAATACTATTTCAGCGTTGGTTCATGGAATTCTCTGCCATTTCTCGGAAATATCAAATAAGGTGGTTTGGTAGAAGATCGGTAACCACCAGATAACCTAGCCATAAAAGCGAACCACCGGTGCATCTGATGCCAACTTCTCTCTACCGGGAGTACGCAGTGTACTTGTACACAAGCAATACTAGTATTATTTTTAGAAGTCTGGTAGTTTATTTTTGCAATGTGAGGAGGGTTTGTATAGATGGCGTTATGGCCCCTTTGTTCGCAGTACTGGAACTTCTTGTATTGCTTTTTTTTATTTTTTATCTTTGTTCTTCCCTTTAATCTTATGAGTAGGTTGAGGACTCTTTGTCAGGACTCCTGGTATGCCATGATAATGCTAATGGAAGAAATGAATTTTTGGCTCTTTATTCTGTGTCTGATATTTGGCTGTTTCAATGTCACCATTTTGTGATGCTTTTAGTTTGCAAAAATGCCTTTAAGCGTATCAAGCACTTGTGTTTTATTTGGTGTAAATGGTTGTATGATTGCGGTTAGGGTTGCAAACGAACCGAGCTGCTCGCGGGTAGCTCGTGGCTTGGCTCGTTTACTAAACGAGCTGAGCCTGAGCTCGAGTTCTAGGCTCGTTTAGTAAATGAACTCGGTAAAGCTCGGCTCGGCTCAGCTCGCAAAAGCTAGGTTCGGCTTGTTTAAAGGAGGCTCATTAAAGGCTCGGCTCGTTTACGAATGAGCCAAGCCCGAACTCGATTTTTGGGTCGTTAACATTTGCTCATGTGAAGTCTGGTGTTGTAATGCCATATACAGAACTCTGGGTCGGAGTCATTTTTCATTTGGCAATTGCATTACACATATTGTTGTTCCTCCACAAATCTCACATAATACAATTTGAAAAGATAAAATTAGTTTCTAAAATGAACTTGCAAAACTTTTCTTCAAATTCCTCCTGGACGGCTGGACTATTTTCGCGTGTAGAACTCACGAGTCGACTCACAATGCTCTCCTAGACCATTTTCGTGTTTAAAACTCACTGAGCCAACTCAATGCCGCAACCTATTGTTTTATGGGCTATGTACGGGCCGGTACAGAAATTGGGGGTATTTTCCCTCCTGCTCCAGCACAATCCTAAAAAGCACCAATAAGGTTTCCAACGTATTTTCTACCCAAAAATACCCTTGAGCTTTATACGCGTGTCTCCAGCTGCTTGCGTGTTGCATTCCCCTAAAACATAAACAGGCATTATTGGGGGTTGGGCCCCAGCTACTTTATGCAAAAGCTTTCACTGTGTCCAACCTTTTGACTTCTTCTAGTCATGACAAATTCGAAGTGTTTTATTTTGGAGGAATAATCATATTTTTGTTCTCCTTTACACAAATTCGCATAAAAATTTATACAAATCCACATGGATTTATGTTTTTATAGAAAATCACCGTGTTTTTATACAAGTTCGCAGTGAATTTTGCCGGTCATAAAAATTCACAATGAATTGTTAGGATAGATTCTTTGTTTTTTTGCTTGAATGTAAATGTTTTTTTGGGGAAAAAAAATAAGAAAGTGAGTTTTAATTAAAAAAAATTACAAATTCGCTGTAAAAATTCGCAGTGAATTTTGCCGGCCGGAAAAAGTCGCCGGCCGGAAGATTTAAAAATTCGCAGGAGGCGGCCGGAAAAGTTCACCGGCCGGAAGTGAATGATGGATGAAGGTGATGGATGAAGGTGGGGAGTGGGAGGTGGAGCAAAGAGTAAATTTGTGTTTGAAGGGTAGAAGGGTAATCTTATTAATGAGTTGTACCTAGCGATAATTAAAAATTGAATATTACCTTAATGAGAATTAAAGAGTAATTTTTTGTACCTAAAGGTAAAAAACTGTCGTTTTATTAGGCCCATAAAGAGCAAACTTACCGCTATATCAGGCCCACAATTGGTGTGCCAGATTTTGATGTAAAAAAATACTCCTACTATTGCTGTTCCGGATAAGAGGGGAGCCAAAACCTAGCAATTTACTAACTTTGGTATTTAAAGGAGGAGAATCCTATACACCCATAAAAAAATTGTAACTCGCGCGCGCGCACGCACACAAACAAAATCGTAACTAAGAACTAATACAAAAAATGCGTAACTATTTTGAGGTGTGTCGTACGACCTATTTGTAACATCAACTAAAAAAATACATAAAAAGAACGAGTAAAAAAATATGCGTCGTATGAGAAAAATACTTGTACCGATACTAAAAACATGCGTACCATTCTCCAAAACTACTTGTAAAGTACACCCTTTTCATAACTAAAAAAAGCATGCATAACATACGATCAAAACTATGCGTTACATGTACCGAAAAAGTGCATAAACATTCTATGGCCCTACGTGTACCATAGCTTTCTCCGTAGAAAGGAAGGATATGATAAACTGCTTCAAAAATTGAACCACTGAAACTCAAAAAGGAACAAAACCATGAACGAACTAACTAACTAACTAAATACGGGTACACTGAGGACCTAGCCGTGCCCACAGGTGTCCCAAAATTTTAGGACTCTCCTCTTCAAAATTCCAACATTTGTCCCTAACGGTCACATACTCAAAACCAAAAAAAAAAACCCCCCTCCACTAAAATCGTTTCTCTCTTCAATCCCTTTTTGTAGAAAAACTTGCATGCGAATAGGTGCCGCCACGTGGTACTTGTATGCACATCCAAGCCATCCAAACATATTTTGAACGGCCCAGATTATTGGGGTAAATTTGCACCTAAAATTTACAAAAATGCCACCCTTCAATCTGGGTTGTCCAAAATATGTTTGGACGGCTCGGGTGCGCCGACGAATATCACGTGGCGGAACCGGTTCGGCATGCAAGTTTTTCTCCTTCTGTTTACTCGGTCTCCACTCCCCCCAGCATATCCGCTCTTAATACCAGACCTCTTCCCAAATCAAATCCTTCCACATGGCCTCAACCACAACACACTCTCTCTCTCTCTCTCTCCTCTTTCTACCAGTTCTTCTTCTTCACCACCTTCCTCTTTCCATTCTTCTTTCCATTGTTCACATTGCCATTATTCCACTGGAATTACTGTTATCTCAATAGAAATATGACCCTGAAGGGCGGCACGAGCCAGGCTTGCGCCGCGTGCAAGTACCAGAGGAGGAAATGCCAGGTCGAGTGCCCGCTCAAGCCTTTCTTCCCTCCTGACAACCAAAAGATGTTTCAGAACGCGCACAAGTTGTTTGGCGTGAGCAACATACTGAAGCTTCTAAAAGGCCTTGATCCGGCGCAGAAGGTGGATGCCATGAGGTCCATCACGTGCCAAGCCGATATCCGGGACAAGTTCCCTGTCCACGGATGCTGCGGTGTGATCAACCAACTCCAGCTCCAGGTAAGGATAGCGGAGGAAGAACTTTATGCGGTTCTCGCGCAAATCGCATTTTTCCGACAGCAGAGTAACCAGCAGAACGAGATCGAGTCGGTCCATGATTCTGCGTCGCAGTTACAAGCGCTGTCTCTCTTCCACCAGGAGGCTGCTCCTCCCCAGCAGCAGCAGCCTCCTGTCAATGCATTGCCCATGGCATCGCATCAGGCTTACCCTAATTGCAACAATGTTGTTGGTTATAATAACTCTGGGTACCTTGATAAGGACAATGTAGTCAATTCCATTTGGGTTCAGAATTCATATAATGGGGATAATAACAACAGCAATATCAATCCAATGGCAATGCAATCTCAGTTAGTACCCTCATCACACTTAAATATCCAACAAGAGCATGCTCAAGAGTACGACGAGATGCATCCGTTCTTTGACACCATCGATGACAGACAATCATACATAGATTCCAAGGACGCTTACGATTCAAGGTATGTTACTGCAAATTTAATATGATTATCTAACAAATCCTGGTTTTGTGCAGCCAACTAAATTTTGAAAGAAAAGTAATAGATGAAGAAAAATCGCATGTTAATGAATGGATACAAAGTATAAGGAGCTAAATGAATTTTGATAGGGCACTTCATATACACAAATACAATTTCTCTTTCTCATATGAATTCTGTAGTCAAAGTATATATAATATATCCCAATAAAAATGTGGAATAAGGTGATTTACAGACATGGGTTTTTTTTTTCCCTTCCATTTTACCTAGGTGAAATCATAGATCTAAGATTCAATATCCTCTCTTAGGCCAAGTATAGAAGATGAAGAGTGGGTGGAATCCAAAACCTGCTAAGCTATAACTCGTAACTTTGATCCTTTATTCTGGACTGGCAGCAACACTGAGAAAGCTTATAAAAACAATTTAGATTTAATGAAGAAAGATTGGCCATGATAACAAAAAAAAAAAAGAAAAGAAAAGAAAGAGAAGCCATCTGGGTATTAGATTGCAGCAAACGCAAAGTCCTCTGCATATTGTGACTGAATTCTCTCAAAGGTAGCTCCTAGTTAATTTTTGTCGTTTGGGATAACTGAATTCACCAAGTAAAGTGAGTTGTTGAAGGCTCTGATACCATAAAGAAAGTATCATGCAATCACAATTTTATTGCATGCAATTGTAAAATGAATCTACAAAAGGCGTAGAGTCCAGACACCAGGAACTAAAACTACAATTTATGCTATGCCATGCAATTACAATCTTCTCATTCTCATATATGTCAATTCACCTACAGCTCCGACTCCTCGTTGAAAGATACAACACAGTCCGTTGACCATATCGCTGACAACGAGCTAAAGAGTGCTGCTGCATGCTTCAGCCTTACCAGTGTCAACTGATCAAATGGCCAGGAACAAAATATTAAGGAGATGAGTAGCAGACTGGCCTTACTCCTTTTATGATTCAATTTTGTTTTTCCATTTTCAAATTTATTTCATAGACTTACTTCCCAATTTTGTAGTGCTTATTCTGTTCTATTCTATTCTAGTCTTCTTTGTTTTGTTGGTATCCTTTAATATTTCGGAATTGAGTCACTTATATATAATTCTTTTGTTTTGAACTGCAATTTAAAGTCAAACGTGTCCCATTTATTAATCTAATATGCAATATAATGCTGCATTTTAATGATTGTGTGAAGTATGTTGCATACAAAGCAAAGATGTGCATTTCAGTGACTCTAAGTCTCCACAATTTTGTTTCTATACCTTCCTCAAATCGAAAATACGTTTGAAAGATAACATCCCTCAACTTCAAATGAACCGCACACCAAATTTCAGAAAATACAATTTAAAACATAAATTGACAAGAGACTGCACAATCTCTGATGGAAATCAAGAATATAAGATCAGTTTTAAGCAACCAACCTTGAATCATGTAATTATTGATGAGTTATCCAATGTGTTTGTATTTAGTTACCATCTACACTGGACCATTTTAAATCTAAAATAATCCATTTGAAAGAAAAATAGGATTTCCATGTATCCTTACGAACAAAACTATATTGCTTAAGGAATTGAGATGGTTCTAATTTTTTCCACCCACTGACAAGTTTTCAGAACAAGAGTCTGTATGAAACTAGGCAATGAGCCTTCTAAACTAACTATGGCTGCAGGTCATAGAAGCCGGGTGTTGTATGAACCACAATGAGAGCATTTGTGATAAAGCCAGTGGAACGAAGCAATTCCCCTCTTCTCACAGTCATTGCATAATATTACCTGAAAATTGATCCGTAGCGGAATACAACTTGTTACCATGTAAGTCACCCAGCATAGATCATATTTAAGAATCAGAAGAAAGGAAAGAACAGTATCAACCTGAGTTTGGCCAGAATACTCATCTGGAATCTTCTCTTCTGCCAATTGTGCATCTAACATACCAAAATACACCTGCCGTACACCATTTAAGCAATTGTGAATTGGCAATAACAAAAGATGCACTAAAAGATGGTGCAACTTGAAAAAACAATTTTGGGCAATTGGCCTGTGCATGATTCTTCCAAGAATTGGCGGAATCTCAACCTCATGTTTTTCTCTCGTAATTTTCTTCCTAAATTGAAACCTTCAGAATCAAAGTAGTAGCAAACTAGCAATAGTATGGTAAAACAGTCATTTTGCAAAACCCTAAACTGATGGAGTTTTAACTTGAGACAAATGTTTCAGCCAATTCAGGCATCCTGAGAAACTGGAACTATTCATCTGAGAAGTACAGACTGAAAGAGTTTCATCTTGGGATTTACGCAGTAATTTTTTACGATCAAGTGAAAACATTACACTTAGTTCCACTACGAAAAGAATGGTTAAATTACACAGATAGCAGTGTGGGAGAATAAAATGTGGTTTACCTGCATGTCCCCAAGTGATTTGCTACATATTGGGCAGGTATAGTGAGTACAAGTGTAGTCCTAATAGCACAGCATGAGAGAGAATTTCTTAGTTAGGTTGAAACCAGATCTTTACAAAAAGAACAAAATACTTACTCGTTGAGGGAGTTACACATTAACTGAATACCTGAAAGCAAGCTGAGTGCATCAAATGTCCACATGGAAGGGCCTTAACCGGAGAGCTAGATGTGAAAATATACTCGTTGCAAATGGGGCAGTTGTCCTCGAAACACTTCTCTCTGCAGATATGCACCGAAAGATACCTTGACATGCAAGCATTACAGGTCATGCAATGAAAATAGTCGATGCCAAGTCCTTTCCCAACTCGGCAGAGGTTACAGTAAGGGCAGTGGTAGATATCCCTGCTCAAAACTTTCCATGTCAGACATCTCTTTAAATATCTTTAAAAAGCTGACCGAGACCATAGCCACTTTTTGATGAGAGAATAGAGTGAAACCATCAAACGTTGGAAGAATAACAATACAACAAATCATTTAGTTTGTGGAATTCTATGTTCATATTGACTCACCCATGCAAATATTTTAAGATTCTGCTCAAGAGTCATTCAGTGAAAAGAATATTTATAGAACTGATAGAAGCTGATGGCTCCCCTTAACTTTTAAAGCATTTTCACTTAACCCGAATCATTTCCAGTCAGCAATTTTATGTGGAGTCTTTTATGTCCCATAAGAACATTACTGTTTCTGGCCCCAGCTTCGAGATACATGTTCCAACATCCTTGAAAATAAGGTTTAGCAAATTCTGAAAACACATCTTAAAGGGTACTGAGGTTCCTAACAGTCCAACCTATTACTAGAGACAAAGAAGAAAGGCACAAGCAGCCTATATTCATTGCCCAAGTGGACATATTGACTTCCCGGTGATGTCTGATAGATCTAAATAAGAACACTCTTGCTACAATCTATAGCCAAGCAGAAGCCTCCATTATATTTAATTTCTTCTTGCATTGCATACTAGAATATTTACCGATAACTATTTAAAGGTAATTAACTGGTTATCTCACTAACTAGAATAAAAAATAAAGTTGGTCAATCTCAGCACATCACCTCTCATCATCAAACAATTTGCAGATCCTGCAGTAGTATTTTGCCATGGATAAGTTGTGGCAAGCAGCAGTTGAGCATGTGGGGCCTATTGGCTGAATCACCAAGCACTTCATACACATCATCTTAGCAGTAGCTTTCCTGCGTACATATTTTAAGCAGCAGAAAAATGTAAAGAAAAGGAACTGAAAACAAGCAGGAAACATAAAAGGCAGAGTCTATATACCTCTCCATAGCATGATCAGCCACATCATCATGGCAACGTCTGCATGTGTAAAGACGGTTACAACAAGCAGCAACTAGCTTACAGTTCCTCTTGTAGTGTCCACAGCCAAAAACTAGTTCGATTGGGTCCTTATAAGATGGGCACTGTCCTGGTGCTTCTTCCTCGTTACTTGATACAGGAACTTCTAAATGAGATTTCTGTTGCGTTATAATCCAGCGGCTGAAGCACCAGAAAAGATGCTGTCAGATTCAACACAGGCAGTTCATAGACTTAACTTTCAGGCATCACGCAGAAAAAGAACCAGAATTAGGGTCCATGACCAATGCGTAACGATTTCTATCAGCATAAAAAAGCGGCCTTTGTGATGGATAGGATCCAGGAATTAGTAGGGATATATACTCGCCGCTCGACTCTGAAAATTTTGGCCAATTTTCTTCAATTAAGTAACGAGTAATTTATTTACTCTGAAAGTCATTAATTTATTGTATTCATGGATATGCCAAGAGTCATGACTCGTCTGATTTTGTGTTGTGTCTTGGTTGAACTTGAAATGCATGAGTTGGTTAGAGAGGATCATTTAGATTATGTATAATGCTAAGGAAATTCTCTAGGTACAAAGCACATAAGCAAATTAAGGATTTTCGCAAGTCATGCAGTTGATAATCTGGTTGCATTATTTACAGGAAACTCAATATTTCATTTGATAACCTTAAACAGTTATGAAGATAAGAGTATTTACCACCCACCTCATAAGAAGGTTCTGGATGGCGCATGATTTCTTTTGAGGATCCAAAGTGGAGTCACGAGATATTCTTCTAATTGTAGCCTCCAGTTCTTCCTGACTCACTGTAGGAAGATGCTCCTGATTTCTGAAGTCCTCACTGACTTGTACATGTTGGGTAGGTTTATCAGTTTGTTCTACAATATCAGCTGGTTCCTTGCATTTCTTCCATCCACCCCCACCAGAAAATGCAGGAATTTCTGAAAACTGGTGAATAATCTTGCCAGTGGAGACCTTTCCTTTATCATACACATCCAGACTTTCACTTTTTTCAGGCACCGTTCGGTCTTGATCATCAAAGCCTCTGTTCAGAAGATAAGAGGATAAAATTTTCAGTGGGTCTGCACTCCAAGATGGAGAAATATCTTTTGGCTCCTCTTCCACCTTAGCTATATCATACCTCTCCATACCTTCCCACCATTCTTTTAACCAATCATCGAACATTGTATTCCTAGTAGCCCTACGCCATAAGGACATCATTGCCTGCTGTTCTTCTGTTGTCAAAGATGCCATTAGCCATGGTATCATTTCCTGTAGAATTTCAGCTCTCGTTCTTCCAAGCATGCATCCTATAATCTTTTCTTGCTCTTCGATGGAAAAACATTCCCTAAATAAGGGCCAAAGTTCAGTTTCTTCACGGTTGACGTGGTCGCAGACTACTTTATCCATTGATTTGCACATATCATGGAGCTTCAAACAAAGCTGATGGTAGTTTAGCATTCTCTGATCCAGTACATCCATTTCAATTCTACGGACTGACACGTTTAACCCAGAGATCTCGTCCAAGATGAGTGAAATCTTACTGAAGAGGTCAACTTCCAGTTTGTGATCAATGGTATAGGACTGGCTAATATTTGTGGCCTTTCCCTTTCCTTCCAGAGCTGGAAAAGCAATCTCATCCTCTGAGTCACTGTGAATTTGGTAAATAAATCGGATAAATTTGAAGCGCCTACAGAAATCTGCGAGGTCCCCAACATTTTCACCTAACGTAGCTGAAACATTGACAAGGTACTCCAAATCTTTCTTGAGAGCTTTGTGGAAGAAAAATATGTGGTCCACTGGTCTTGGCTCAAGATTGAAATTGGAACTAGCACCGCTCCTTTCATAAGAAACTTTGGGAAAAGGCAATAAAATCATTGATGTTTGAGGGGAGAAAATATGTATATTGATGATATCAGAATATGGTGTGCCGTATTTCTGAGAATTGCTACCGTAACAAGATGAAGAACTTGACGCCAATTCATTCGCCTTGATGGCTGTGTGTGGTTGTGGTTCCGCAGGTTTAGAGCTATTACAAGGGTTTACATTCGAAACTAGTGGGGAAAATGTGTCATCTTCGTTTGCATGCTCGGTGAGGAAAAAGCTTCTGCTCTTGAACATCTCCAACAACTCTTTTCTGAACTGGTCAGTAGAGGTTTTACCTGTATAGCCTCTGCGTATCCACTCACACAACAGAAATGTAAAATTTTTATTATTAGCTAGGGGACCTTCTGGCTTTAAGCTATGCATGATGGAGTTGCATTCATCCTCAGACAAATGAGCAGAGAACCAAGTAACCATGCACTTCAGCAGCCCAAGTGGCATAGAACGAACACTTGTGTATAGGAGCAATTGCTGGAATTCATGAGCGAAGTTCTTGCTAATGAAGGGGAAAACCTGATAGAAACTGAAAATTCCAGGTGACTAAAATAAAAGGCAAACTTCTTGTTGACAAATGACAAATGACAAACGACAAGAGTTACACATGCATGCTCCATTTGGATACATGTCAATTACAAATGTAGGGATTTAGCCATTCTGTTAAATGGCAGTAGCTCAAAGTCAGATTTCCCAGCCACATTGGAATTTTGAGATAGAATTTCAGAGCTTTATTCTAATGGCTTTGAAATAACTACTTAATATATCGTTTAGGAATCTTTCATGTTAAGATCTGGAAGGAATTTTAAGGAACTTTTATAAGTTGCAACTGGAAGTAAAATTAGAATCGATTATGGACAGAGTTCAAAACTAATCATAAAGTGCAAGTTTGAAAGGGTTAACTGTCCCCCTCCATAGTTTTTATCAACCTCATGCAATGAAAGAACTACGAAGTAAAGAACAGCTTACCTCTATTTCTAGTGAAGACAAGTGTTCGCTGATTCCTGTTGCAAATAACTTCAGTTCCCCACAAAGCTTCTCTACATAGTCGCACAAAGGCATCCCATTTTGATCCTTATGGTAAAGCAACCTCTGTAATCCTTTAATTTGAGTATCAGCTTGGAATTTTTCTGGGCAATGAAATAGAATGCCATCGGCAAGTTCATTCACTACAGGGTTAAAAGTTTTATCCCATGCCATGCTGCAGGAAAAAAATGAAAAAGGATGACTCAACTGAATGGTGAAGAAAAACTACAGCGGAATATCATCTCCAAGACAGCCACCAAGAAGGATGGCCTTAAAAACAAGTAACTTCTCCTAAAGCCCTGGAAGGTACCTGTAGAAGATAAGGACATCTGTGAAAAACTTTAGCAGGACAATTGCCGAATCTAAAGTTGAAAATTCTTGTGATCTCCTTATTTGATATAGATCCTTCAAAATGTCTTTCAAATCGTTTCTGATGGCACTATGCCAAAGACAAAGACCATCAATAGGATTGGGTTGAATAGTTGTCTCGCAAGAAGCTTTCTTCAACCACCATTTTTCTCCATGAAAGCTCTTAGATGCACATGCTTTAATCAGATCCTTCGAACTTGCAAGCGAATTAGGAAGATAGCATCCTTTCCCAGATTCATTGTAAACCGAATATGAAAATGAATTCTTGTTATGAAGCCAGGAAATTACAACCTTCAAGGTAGAGTTTAACTTGTTACAATGAGATGTTAATCCAAAATAGAGAAAGAATCTAGGTCAGAGTCTACCTCTTGTAGTAGTTTTTCCTTAGGTATGACTTCTTGGATACAATGCAGAATATCCTCTTGTTCAAGTGGGGAAAGGAAAGAAGTCAACCATGGCAAAAAGTCCTCCAACAGCATAATAGGAACGTTACACAGAAACTGCCAAATAAGTGAAGCCTGTTCTTCAGAAGAGAATTGCTGCAGCAGCAAAGGAAAAACCTGCACAAGAATGGGAACACAGTAATGAGGGGCGCATAATCTCGAAGCATTGATAAACATGGGGAAAAAAAAGGGAAAACAAAGAAGAGAAAACATAGATACCTGCTTTTCTTCTTTCAGCATATGCTGGCAAATGAGAGTCTGGATGGTACCAATACAAATGATAAGTTCTTGAAGTTGCTTGGAAGTACTGTCCTCTTTGCCCATTAAAACATTTAAGCAATCAGAAATAGAGTCGAATAGGTCATCTATGCTTTTATGCTCAAGTGTGTATGTACAAGTCACATTTTTTACGTGGAAATCGAGTGCCATAAAGATAACCTGCCAAAAAATATGAGATCAACCACTCGAAGCACAATTTGTATGGATACAATGAGGAATGGGCAGTAGGCACACTTCTAGAACAGACATTATAATAAACAATTTTCCCTAGCATTGTTGTACATAACATATGTAATTCTTGGCTCAGACACACCAACACTTCTGAAATAAACTACAAATAAGCCTTATCATTTATTGTGCGTTAAATTACCTAGATTCAGACCAAATTACATGGAAATAAACGAATAGTTGAATAGATAGAGGCTGCAATTTCACTTTGACACCTTTTGGTTTGGTAATGGAGCGGTTTTACCCTCTCTCCATTAGAAACTGGCACATAACCACAGGGATGAAAGTGCGCAGTTATCATGTCCATCCAAATTGACCGAATTTATACAATAAGCGTGTATTTGAGGGTAAAAAAATTAGCCAAAAAATGCAAAAATACATTTTCCCCTTGTCTTCATTTTCCTCATCCTAATAAAAACTCTAAACCCATTCACCCCCAAGCACCACTACCTCTGCAAATCCCACCACAGTAATGGTCCAATTGAACCCACCACAATTCAAATTGTAACTTATACAGATATAGATAACATACGTGTATATACCAATAAAGATATGTAGAAAACAAAGTTTAAATTAGAAGTTAGGTAACTCATTGGCGCTGGACTCGCCCCTTAGTGCATCTCCACCAAACCCCTCAGGTAACAAAATGTCAAAATAATTGAGAGATGATCAGGCATGAAATATGTGCTCCAGTAGATCCCTCAAATAGTTAAATGCCAAATTATTTGAAGTCACCCTTCAAGTTCTCTCTCTCTCTCTCCAAATTTGGAGGATGATCTCACCCCTCAAATACAAAAATAATGCTAATTGTTTTTACTTCTCACTACATTGTACCAAAATACTGCTAATGGTTTTTACTGCTCATTGTCTTTTTGACCCTTGCTATTCCTCTCCTTTTGCAAACTCCAAACTCCATTACTGTTGCAAAATAATATACCGACATATCAATTTGAAATGACTTCTAGATTTTCCAAACCAATCCAAATAGAGCCTTAAGTCCCAATAATTGGGTCGGCTACTTGAATACATTTTTTTCCATTGAGCTATTGAAAAAACTTAGATGCTTTTGAACTAAGACCTTTGATGTCAATTTTGGTCTAACCCCTCCCCTTAGTGTTCTCATCAACCGTAACCATAGCACTCCTCCTAACTTCCGCATCAGTCATTCCACAATGAAATATCCTGAAAGTAATAAAATAATTGAAGCGTAAAGGATCCGGTGGAGTGCACTACAAAAACTCGCACTTCAAATTCTGAAGTACGGACATCAAAGAACAGATGCTAACTTCTAAGGAACCTGATAAAGATGCTCTTAAAGGTCAAAAACTCTATTTTCAAGCTCCATCACGTATAAAAAATTTACGGAATTTTGATTGGTTTGTACTTTAAACTTGGATGCTAGCTTAAAAAATTACAAAATTTAAATTGATTTGTGCTTTAGTTAGGTTAATAAGTGATTAAACAAGAAGACAAGATGGATATTATGGCCTTTATAGTTTATAGTACTTAAGGATGTAACTGTTCAATTCAGTGCACAAATCATAAGATGGTAAGATAAGATGATAGGAGTAGGTGCTAGTTTTGAACTGATGAATCCGCTTCTCGTTTCAAAACATAGGAGTTCAAAGTGAAATTTGCCCTAAAAAGTAGGGCTGACAAATGAACCGAACAGTATATTGTTCAAAGTGAAATTTGCCCTAAAAAGTAGGGCTGACAAATGAACCGAACAGCTAATTGTTCAAACTTGGTTTGAAACTAAAACTATGATCGAGCTTGGTTTGATTATGAGACGAACCGATCTCAAACGAGCTTTAATCAAGCCGATCACGAACCTATTTCAAATGAGCCGAGTAATTTGTTCGAGCTTGGTTCGAAAGCTTAACGAGTTTTAAAAAGATGTTCTAAGTTTTATTTTATTTCATTTTATTTTTTGGGAACATCTCCACAACGAGGTCACGGATCCAACTGCATGACCTAAACCTCCGGGGAGCTAGCGCGGCCACACCAGTCACGGCTCCCCACTTACTGCTAGGATACTTACCCGGTGGGAAATCGAACCCAGACCTTGAGGACTACCCCAAACCTGACACTCACCCTAACCAGTGGGGAACCCCTGATTTGTTAGATGTTCCAAGTTTTGTTTGTTTATGTAACAAACCGATCTCAAACAAACTTCTAACAAGTTACCATGAGTTCAAACTCGAGCAGTTTGGTTCGCTACTAAAAAGTGAGTCACTAATAAGAGCAGACTAACCTCATCCTCGGCAGTACAGTGATACTTATAAACAATCTTCAAGAACTCAAACCTCCCACGGAACTCAAGGAGAATCAGGTCGCGGCCGCCTGAGCCCTTCTCCTCTGTCGCCTCCACCGTCACTCGCCGGAGCTCCTCCAGCTCCGCCTGTATCGCCTTGTGGAAGTAAACCAGTAACACAATCGGAGATTTCAAAGTCGTCGTCAACGGAGGTTCCACTTCCTTGTCCTTTGCCGGCACGCATTTTGGTTTGCGGCCGCCCATTCAACGCCGGACCAGGTCCACCAACCACCATCAACGGCGAGAATTAGTGAAAGGGGGGGAGAAGCTTACGATTGGAATCTGCAAATGAATATAACGACGACTCTGTGTCTTGGTTCTGTCTCTCACTCTCTCTCTCTCTCCTCTCTGTTCTTTCGCCTTCGATTACATAATTTTTAATTTGAAATGATTTTCGTTGCCACGTTGGCAGATTGGGACGTTATACCTAACGGCCAAAGGATAAGAATGTACCGTTTTGTTCGTTTCCTGTTAGAAAATTTATTTCCCCCCCTCCCGGCCCCACCCCATTTCCCATAATACCCCCTTTTGTTTTCTCCTTTTTCTTTTACTCCAACACGTCCAATCCCTTTTGGTTTTTCTTTTTTACTCATTTTTTATTTAATTAATTTCCTAATTATTTTATTTTATTTATTTAATTATTTATTTATCTCTTTTTCTTTAAATTCCATTTTTATATGAAGGGAAACCCTAATTTTTAATCTCGTTTATTTAATGCATTTCTTTCTTTATTTAGTTACTTATTTAATTTTAATTTGGTTAACTCAAATTAAATTTTTATTTTTTAAAATTAAATTTGACTTTATATTTAAAAAAAATTATATTACTTTAATTAGTTAATTAATTTGTCTTAACAATGAATAATAAAAAAAATTCAAATAAGAAAGTTGGGAACACCCCCCTTCCCTTTTAATTAATCAATATATTTATGGTCGTGGAATCCACATTACCCAGTACCACCCATCCCATTATGGTCGTGGAACCATGCATCAGATGAACCTAAAACATGGGCTATTCGTTATAGAATACATATTCCTTTGTGGTTTGAAGTAATGGTACAACATCAAGCGCGCCGGGAGTAGAATTTGGAGGAGATTTATAATTATTGATTAGAATTTTTTTATTTATTATTCGATGTTAAATGTGATTGTAATAAGGCTACACATTGTTGTCCTAAAAAAACCCTTTCTCATGGTTGGTCCGGTTTGTGGTTTTCTATTTAGCACCCATGGGGTTTCTAACTTTCTAATTAGAAGTTTTATTTATTTATTATTCTTTGTTAAGGAAAATTAATTAACTAATTAAAATAATGTAAATTTTTTAAATATAAAGTCAAATTTAAATGTAAAAAACAAAAATATAATTTGAGTTAACCAAATTAACATTAAATAAATACTCCCTCTGTCCCATTTTAAATGTCCCCCCTTGGGAATACATGCAATTTCAAGCTCCTAAAAAATATATTTCTATATAAATTTTTAATGTGATTTATACCAAATTAAAGTGCTCATTGAGTACTTTAATTTGGTCCAAAAAATTTAAAAATATTTTACGGAAGTACATTTTTTAACGTGCATAAAAATACACGTTTCCCAAAGGGGACATTTAAAATGGGACGGAGGGAGTAATTAAATAAAGAAAGAAATGCATTAACAAATTAATTAAAAAAGAAATGAGTAAAAAAAGCAAAAAGGGGGACGGGTGTGTAGGGGGAGATGGGGGTATTTGGGGAAATGGGTGGGGTCGGGTTAAGGGAGAGTGTGTCAGGAGACGGGTGAAAAACAGCTCTCTTCTTGTTATCCTGTTAGGGGAAAAAAAGAAATGGATTTTTTTTTTTTTTTTTATGAATTGGATTGCTATATACTATTCGCTAAACATAAATTACTATGTTCTGGACAAAATTACCCTAATATGTAAAGACCATCTCACCCCTCAAATTACTATATACTACTTCAAGAAATCCTAACTCAATTTCTTCTAAATGTAACCCACCACCACCACTATTCATATTCTTCTTCCTCATCGTCTTCTTCTTCCTCCCTTTTTCTCCTTGCCCTAGGTTTCTTCAAATCCTTCCCTTGCTTTCTCCTCAAAACCTACCAAAACTAAGTATATTCCTCCTCCTTCCTCATCTCTTTCAATGGAAGCCTGAGTCGACCAGAAAACGCAACAAGAGATACACACATTTCAAGTATGAGTTTGCTATGTTCGAAATGGGTGCATAGTCCCGAAAAATGTCAATAAATTCGGATTATGTTATTTCAGTAGTTAAAACCTGAAAAGTTCAGTGATTGTCGGGAGTTAATATATGTTAGAGTTGATATCGGAAAACTGATATACAATTTAGAAGTTAAGATCTGAATTTATTAACGTTTTCGGGAGTTGATATCCGAAATTGATCGTATACACACACACGAAGTGCAGGAGAGAGGTACCTATTGGTGATGGTGGTGGTTGTTGGGGTGGTCTATCAGTGGTGAGTCAAAGGGGAGGAAGGGAGGGGATTTCAAACTTTGGGGGAATAAAAATATAATAAGGGCATCTTTGAAAGTTCAAGAATTTTTTTGTAGGTTGTAGTATTTACCAAAAAAAAAAAATTCCACCTTATTAAGGTTGTACGTGGTAAGTGCTTCTCTCCTTGTGCCCATCCTAGGTCTTTGAAGAGAGAAGGTTGACTTGGCCACCCGGTTAATACTAGGGTTGGTGATTTTGGGTTTAGAATACTTGTGTGTGCAAGGCTTCCGTCTGACGCGTGGTAAGTGCTTTTTTCCGTGTGCCCATCCTAGATCTTTCAAGAGATGCATGGTGACTCATTTTGTGGCGATTGTCGGTGGAGATATATTATGGCTAACAGGGTTATATTGGAGCCGGCGTATTTTAATAGTTTAAAAATTGTGTAATTATATCAATGTCTTATAATTTAAATATATGAGTTTATCCACTGAGCTTTTAGTTTACGAGTTTATTTTTTTTAAAAAATAGGTTACTTTGTGGAGCGTATTTGTGGACTTTGTGGCATTGCTAGGGCCTATTGTTTAAACATGTGTAGCATTTGCAATATATTTATTCTTATCAAATAATTGAATTTGTTTTGTCTATTAGCATTTGGATTATAAAATTTGCAGATTCAGAAACTGTGTGCCCCCATTTTTCACTAGCTGAGTCAGGGTTGAAAATCTCAAACATTATTTTAATTCAGTGTTCATTTATTATCTATTTCAAGTTGTTATAAAGTATCTTAGGTTTCGTGTACCACGATTTTCTTACCACGATTTTCTTTCATGGCTCAAGGTGAGTTACACTCCTGAACTTGTTAGGCCAAAAGAGGGAAAATAACAAAGAGGACAACTTTCTCACGAGTGCAAGATTTAACACCAATGAAAATATTATTCGTGAAAACTAACAAAAGAAGCCGTCCTTTTTTTGGAGGCATGGTTGAAGATGCTCTAAGAGTAGTCACAATTTGCTTGGGCTAGCCATATCGCAAAATGTTTTTTTTTTGTTTTTTTGTTTTTTTTTGGATAATTAGGAGTATGCAAAATGTGTGTGCACCCTTAAATGTCACTATTCCTCTTTAAGTTCCACCATTTCAGACTTTCATGCTGAAAAGTTGGAGTAATCGTTTTGGCTACGAACATCTAAGTGGGGTTCCATAAAAATTGACTTATTGTGTTTTACGAGACAAGTCACGCTCTGAACAACATCAACATAGTTTCACTCAATAAGCTAGTTTCACTATCTTATTCAGTTTAAGTCAGTTTGTAGAATGGGGCATACTCTATTCCAAATATAATGCCAAAACTGTATTTGATTGTGCCAAAACTCAAGTGCATGAAATGCTTGTAATGTTTAAAGTTTGTTTATGCTAGGAGCATTAAAAATTAATTAAAAAAAAATGAACTATTTGATTCTAAAAATCAAATAAAAAATAAATTGTTGAAAAAACCTACTTATTTAGGGATTCCGAATTGATAAGAGTGCAACTGTGCGAGTATTCAAATTTGTTGTGCGTCTTTAAATTATATTTTGCTTTTGCCTTCGAGCTGTGCGTAAAATAGTCCGGACATCCCTGAACGTCAAACAATATTATCAGTCGACCATCGAACAATCTTCTCTTCATTGATACATTAATATTTTAATATAAGATGCGCGTAACCGGACCCGGACACTCCTAACCTTTTGAAAAAGAAAAACAAAATATTCTTTCCCCACTAACTTCTTATTCCCATTTTCGGAACCGTCACTTTTATAATTTTAGATTATTAATAGGAAAATACCACGTTGAACATATTGTGTAAACTGTTGTGCATATATTATAGTGTCACCAAAGATGTTAGACTTTGTTTTAAAGAAATTCAAGAGCGGCATATCTCATGACGGTATTAATAATCCGATATTTTTGTTCCTTTCATCTAGTCACTAAACATCTCAGCAACTTTTGTTCAATGTGGTCCAGACAATTGACCTTTTTAAATTCGAAAATGTGTATTAATTATCCAATATTCAAGAAAGTTCTGCTTACGACATCGTATAGGAGGAAGACGGACATTTCTATGTGCATTGAATATTGGACGCGCAATTTGGTATCAGCCCTTTTCTAAGAAAATTATGTTATACTAGCATTTTTTTCTTATAAATGGACTAAGCTTGTATCTTGCTACATCATCAATTCTCAAAATAAATTATTAGAGCAACTCCAATATTGTCTTAATTCAAAATGCAATATCGGATGTGAAAAATAAAATAGCTGACACCCACTTTTAACCCACTGCAAGTTTAAACAAATGAGCAACAATTAAAAAGTAATCAAATACTAATTAATTATATAGTTAGCATTTTGTTGTACAATATGTTAACTTTTGACAATTGCGTTCATTTTTTTTTCTCTCTTGACGGACTTATATATACATCTACAATTTGGGCTCACAAATTCTATAAATGGCCACCACTCAATTTTGGGCTCCCAAATTTTAAGCCGGGCCTTCATTTTTCCAAACACAATCATTGAAAGGATAGGGCTTTTTAGGTTTTGCAAATCTTATTTGGGGTCCATTAGTTTGGTTGGTCCCTCTATTAGTAATTCTTTAATCAGAATTCACTCACTTCTTTTCTTTTGGTCGTGCATTTGATTTTTGTCATTATTTCTAATTTAGTAATGTTGTCCTTCACCTAGCGCCAAATTTTTTTAACCACCTTTTTCCCTAGATCGAAATTGATAAGAGATTTCGGGAAACCAAGTCAACAACAAAAACAAAGACAAGCAATGCGGCTGCGAATCCGTGGATCCACGCCATATTTTAGGACTTCACCGGATATAAAATAGCAAGTGAATCATATGCGAACAAGAATGAGATTAATTTGAAGACTAAAAAAATATTCTTCCATTAATTTTCAAAGATGCATCGACACAAAAGAAAATCGTTACCGATCTTGAAGAATGAAATCAGTACGTAGGATCTAAATTACATCTACTCCTACTCCTAATTATAACCCAAAATTGGGTTAGTAAGACCAAAAATTGAAGACAAACAAAAGATAGACTTTGATTTGTGAGAGAGAGTTTACAATGAAGCCAAATGAGGCTATTTATAGGAAACAACAAAATGTAGGAAATAACTTCTTTCCTTCTCTTGCACTCTTTCAATCTCTTCCTTCCACTTGTCCTCTTCAACTTCCAAATGTGTAAGAGAAGCCATGTGTCCTAATAACTTCCAAGTTAATAGGGTTGCGCCAAGTATCCTACAAATGTACCAAAAATACAAATGCTAATAATAATAAGTAATCAATAATAATAATAATATAATAGGTAGAATTTCCGCAATTATCACCTTTTTATCCATATCGATAGGAGGTAAAATGTGGTGTAAACAGTTAGGAGGAGTGGTATAATTGCGGTTGAGAAGAACTCTAATTAAGGTGATAGGCAAGGGCGGAACTAAGAATTTAATCTGCTCTGGGCTAACCCAAAATTTAATAAACTAATCTAATTATTATTATTTAGAGAGAGAGAGAGAGAGAGAGAGAGAGAGAGAGAGAGAGAGAGAGAGAGAGAGAGAGAGAGAGAGAGACCTTCCGGTCCGGTCGTCCGAATTTTAAAAAAATCCGGACCACTGTTTTTTCGTCACTTTCTGGACCAAATCTCAACGATCCAAACCGTTAGACGTGTTTAAAACGTGTTTTTAAGGTCCAACGTGTGGATTCGTAAAAAAAAAAAATACTCGGAAGGGGTTGATCGGAGTAGTTTTTGATAAAAACGCTATGTATAAGACCTTGAAAACATGTTTTAAACACATCTAACGGTTCGGATCGTCGAGATTTGGTCTGAAACCATGAGGTCTGGATTTTATTGGTTTGGATGGGAAGCTTACTGTGTGTGTGTGTGTGTGTATATATATATATATATATATATATATATATATATAGAGAGAGAGAGAGAGAGAGAGAGAGAATGCTATGTACCCTGAAAAGGGACCCGGAATTATACCCAGAATAACAAAATCAATGGTTCAGATTCACTCCAAGTGAATCTAGGCCTTTAATTTTTAAATTATGGGTATGTTTTATGTGTATGTAGTAGTGCTGATATAATATGAACCAAAAAGAGTTATGTGCAACAAACCTGTACATAAATACATAAATGTTTAAAAATAAACAAAAGAAAAGTACAAAAATGCACACTATTGAAGTTTTACCGTACGATGTTTTAGAGAGTTGCATTCATCTATTATCGAATGTGAGTCGATATCTTCAACATATCTCATGTTATGTTTGGACCCAGACGCAAGAGGTAGAATGGGTTGGTTTAAAAAAAAAGGAGGTGGGCTAAAATTTATTTAGCTAACATTTTATCATATACTCCCTCCGTCCCTTTTTAAATGTGTTACCTCGTAATTCCAACTTATTTTCTCTCACATCAACTTTTACAACTTTTACATCTACTTTTCACTACTTACCCTTATCAATATAATAATACCCACTAACTTTTCAAAACACACACTTATTAAGGGACGGTCCAAAATGAAAATGTCTACAATATAAAAGGGACGGAGGGAGTAATTTTTTTTTTATTTTTTGTGTAAAAATTACCATTAAGGTAAGAAAATAAATATTTATTACCATTAAGGCCAGTCACTATTGTTTAATTACCATTAAGACCAGTCACTCTTTTTTTGGGTTTAGGCTCTTAGGGTATCAAGTTTAGGCAAGGGTTAGGCACTTGCATTAGGGTTTTGGGTTTAGACACTTAGGGTATTATATGGTTTTAAAAATTTAGGCACTTTCATAGGGTTTTGGGGGTTTAAGCACTTTCATTAGGGTATCATACGATTTCTTAGGGTTTTAGAAGTTTAGGTACTTTCATAGGGTTTTGGGAGTTTAGGCACTTTCATACGATTTGAGAGTTTAGACACTTTCATACAGTTTGAAGGTTTAGAGGAGAGAGAGAGAGAGAGAGAGAGAGAGAGAGAGAGAGAGAAATAGAGAGGACGTGCGCGTTAAAGTACCCCTTCCCTGTTATGTTTTTTATGTAAATATTTCAAGAAGTTTTGTAAGCGTTTATGATAAAAGTAAAAATAGTTATCATGTATATTTTTTAGAATAATTCGTAGACATTTTAAAATAGACAGATAGAAAAAACTTGAAATTCGAACATTGTCAAAAGACCATATTTGTGAATAATTTTTGTCGCATTTAAAATCTAAATCAAATAAAAAGTTAATAATGTGAAACTTGCCGCATCTTGATTATACATTTGAATTTTTTTTTAACCAACAACTAAGAGCATCTCCAGCAATTTCTAGGCATGTTTGCCTGGGAAAAGTGCTGATTTTAACTTTGCCCAGCCGCTGATTAAATCAAAGCAACGCCCAACAGTCTTGCCATTTTACTCAATAAAATCCCAACATCTACATAACATGCAACATATATTTACATTACCGTCTGACAAAAGATGAAAGGGTAAATTACACTTAACCCCCCTAAACTATCTCCATTTTTCACTTAACCCCCTTCAACTATTAAAGTCGGCAATTAACCTCCTTAAACTATCTATAACTGATGACGACTTGATTCCGTTAACGGCGATTGCGATTTTACTCTTTTGCCCAGAGATGAGATGATTAGTTTATCCCTTTCTTTCGTGATAACATGCTCTGACGAGATTTTCCCAAAAAATCAGGGGTGAAGATGGAGTTTATTGGCGGGAGTTTTCCCTCCATATTTACCCTAGCTATATAAAGACTCATCCACCACACTTTATCTTTATGAGCTGCAGTTATTGTTCAGCAAAACGAGGAAAGAAAGGGACTACTCATCTCTACATGTTGGACCAAAAATCGATCAAAACCAGTGTGTATTAAAGGCATTCTGAGTGCAGATCTGTAGAAGGTAAGTGTTATTGTTGACATATGTACTGGATTTCTGGGTTTTCTGGTAAACTAGAACACCTACACACAATATAAAAACAAATAGTGATAAAAAAGGGAATAGATGGAATCTTTATACAAAAAGCTAGGGTTTGCACATGCACAAACTGCTTGTGTTTTTATCTGCACATGGACAGTCTCAAAAGTCCCACAAAGTGGTTTGTTGGTCCCCAAATGCATAGACAAACTGGAAACAATAAACAAATTTTTAAAATTTCTATATTATGTGGTCCCTAAAGTGATACATTTTGCCATTGTTTACACAGAAATCATTGGTGAATAAATGTCTTTTTGTATTATCTCTATATCTCTTTACATATGGATTACCTATTTTTATTCATTTTTCAATTATTGGCATCTTAGGATGGCTGATACTAACTTTGTGCTGGAAATTCATCATCGAGGATACTTTGACTATGCTCCAGAAAAGGGGTATTTTGGGGGAATAGTACAATATATGAAAGATATTGACTCAGATAGGATGTCCTATTTTGAGATGGTTGATATAATGAGGGATCTTGGGGAACCTGATACATGCAAAATGTACCATCTACTTCCAGACACTGATTTTGATGGAGGATTAAGGGAGTTAAAAGGTGATAATGATGTTTCTGATATGTTTGCCATTCATAAAGGGAGAGAAATTATTAGTATTTATGTTGAGAGCCCAATTATTACTATAAGCACTGAGGTGAATGGTGTGGTAAATGTTGAGGAAGATACTGATGAGAGTGAGGGTGAAAGGAATAATGATATGTCTAGTGATCGAGAGAGTTTTAGTGATGGTGATTTGGAGTACTTTGCTGATGGTGATATTTTTGATGATGGAATGACTGATACTAACAATGGGAAGAGTGCTTTCCAAGTGAATGTATGCAGTAAGAGTGGGATTGGAAATGGAGAGGGTGCCTCAATGAAAGCTGGCAGTATGAGTGGAAATGGAAATGGAGAAGGTCCCTCACAAAGTGCCATTCCTTATGTGGATGAACTTGACTTTGATGACTTTTCCATTCCTATTAACTCTTCTGATGATGATAAAATGGAAGAATTCCCTGAGTTCAATGAGGCTACTGACATGGAGAATCCAGAGTTTGAGGTTGGCACAATGTTCTCTTCTGGGAAGGTTCTTAGGGCTGCTCTTAGAGAGCATGCAATTCGAAATGGAACAGATTTTGTGTTTTTGAAGAATGAGAGCAATAGAGTTACTGTAAAATGCAAGAATGATTGTGGATAGAGGTTACATGCATCATATTTTGAAGACACAACTGCATTTCAAATTAAAAGCCTCAAGAATCACCCATGTGCCTGTCCTAGGCAATACAAGGTTAAGCATGCTAATTCTGCATGGATTAGTATGAAGTATATGGATAGGTTGATGGATGACCCTAATTGGATGACCCTATATGGATAGTTAACAAGAGCTTTGTATTTTTCTTTTTTCCTGATTGGTAGGGATTGGCAGTTTGGTAACCATTTTTTTTATGCTAAAATAGGGTCCACAAATTGGTCAGTCATTGACCCAAGCATTTGGAATCACAATTGGTGGAGACAAGCCTATAATTGGCAGGACTTCAATAATGGTATACCTACACGTACTTCAAATTTATTATTGTATATAACCTGCACATGGGACTAGCAATTGATTCTATAAAATTTCTTCTACTTTTTGCTTTTTTTTTTTGACAGACAAGGGACAAGGGAAGTGGGGGAGCAATTGCAACTGACAAGGGCAAGAGAGTGGCAAGTACAAGTAACAAAGTGAAAAGGGGTGCATCTGGAAGAATCCAAAGACAGGCAACAAGGTTTGGAGATGCTTTATTTGCAAGCCATACATACCTCCCCAGGTAGTGTGATTCCTTCACAAGCCTCTTCAAATACACCTGCAAGTAAACCTGGGAATGGAGAAGCTGATGATGGTGGTTGGGCAGCATTCTAGTTTGGACAGCTTTTCCTATCTATGTAGCTTAAGGTTAACTATGGCAACAACTATGGCTGGTTGACATCTCTTTTTGGGACAAAATTTATGATGTCTTTTTGGGTAAACTATAGCTTCAGGTTAACTATGGCTGGCAATAACTATGTATTTTTTTTGTTTTGTAGCCACAGTACTTTTGTTGGTTTTATTTTGGTTGAAACTGGTGGCTTATCTAGTAGGTTATGTATTGAACAATCTTGGCTTAGCTGACTGCTCATGGCTACTAATTTGCCTATGTTATGTGACTGAACATGGTGATTAAAGTGTGATGTTTTGTCTGGTTTCTTTCCAGATTTCAATGTATTAAACATGGTTCTATTGGAGATTGCACTGTCATGTGACTGAATTTGGGAAATTTTCATTTGTAATTACTTGTACAAAGAGCTGATATACCACACAAACACAACTGTACAACACATTATCTTCCACATACGTCTCTCACCCTCATGGTTTTCCAACAGTACATTCATTTTTTCCCCCATGTCTTCAATCTTGTACCCCAACTCCTCAAGCCCCTGCATTCCAGGATTGTTCATCGCCTCTTCATTGCACGTTGAATAGGTTTGTCTCATCTCTCTGCTACATGCTCCACTTTTCTGTCTCATCTCTCTTCCTATTTGGGGGTTGTCATACCAAACAAAGAACCCACAATCACCATTTTGCACACACACACACACAAAAAAAAAAAAAAGTATATATATATATATATAGCAGTTACAATCCCATGGTTTCCTTCCAAATTTTCATGAAAGTACTCTAACAAAAACCACACAACCATATCTTACCTTAAACTTTTCACAGCTGTAGTATTTCCTCCCTGGATTGGCTCTACTTTTTGATGTTCTCATAGGTACATTTTCTCCACAGAAGCAAACCATGGGAGGCTCGTAATTTGTAGATGATGTTGCACAACTGTGTGTCATTGTGAGCAATGGAGCAAAACGCAAAACACACACACACACACACACACACGCAGAGATCTGGAAGAGAAGAGAGCAGCAACTGCTTTATAGGGCTGTTAGTGACTGTTGTAAATTTGGAGCAGGAGCAGCTTTAATGGCAGCAAGATAGATACACCAATGTGTATATATATATATTACCGTTGGAGGAGAAGACAAAGAAGACAAGGGCAATTTGGTCCTAATATCTTCATTTTAAGTCTCATGGTCATCACGTGATCTGATAAAATGGACGAATTGATAACGGAAGGGGGTTAAGTGTCAAGTAATCATACCCGAGGGATTTGACCTGTCGGGTTTAATAGTTGAAGGGGGTTAAGTGAAAAACAGAGATAGTTTAGGGGGTTAAGTGTAATTTACCCAAGATGAAAGTGCTAAAACGAAATATATTTTTTTACATGATTACCCCAGTTCAAAAAAAATGTATACATGATTTCCATCCGTCCACGAGGGGAAGTCTTTGCCGTCCAAGTCCAAATTGTTGTGGCGAGTTACTATAACGGAGGGTAAGGACGGAACCAGAATTTCATTTGGAGGTTGGCCATAATAGAAACTAAAAAAAAAAAAAAAAATTCCAAGGTTGTGTGGAGTGTAAACAAAAATGATAAATGTACAACAATCAGCTCCAACATGGCTTCAACACACTCACATGATGTGTGTGTGGGCTCCACACACCATGTGAGTGTGTTGGAGCCATATGTTAGAGACTTTTGTTGTACATGTATGTAGGTTGTGGTTGTAATGTCCAATTCCTTTTTAATAATGTTATCTATGGCAATACAGGGGGGCCCGGACATGGTAAGTAGGAGAATATTAAAAAAAAAGTACTAAATAATTTCAGGTTCTTTCAAATTGGGGGTGACCCTGACCCCCACTGTCAATCTTTAGTTCCATCTAGGGACAGAGCCATAAATTTTGCGTAGAGGGGACGAATATATAGAATCTTAAAGTTTAAAATAAAAAGAGACAATGATTTGAATTTTTACCCACTCCAAAAACACATTATAACACCAATACATATGAAACTAAGCATGTTTCTTATATTAACTTAGATTACAAAAGTATTAACGTTTATCTAATCATATCTACTGAAATCAGTAAAGAGTTTTGAGTTTCCAAAATTTTAATCGGCCTTAGTTTTTTAAAGTGAACGGGCTAAGTGAGTTGGGTTATAAATTTTGGGCCTTATTTTTTTAAAATTATTGTAATCAAACCGCATTACGACCAATTTTAGTACAAAAATATTAAAGATGTGAGTATTTCTTTTAGCAGAAAAATGGAGAGGGGATGAGACTATATAATTTGATGATATTTATATAATTTTTCCAATGTACGTAATAGCAGGATTTTTTTAAATTGTAGGGGGACAACTGCCCCTACTAGCCATCCCTGACTCCATCACTGGGCGGAGGGGATTTTGTTGAGGTGGGAAGCAAGACAGTCGGGTTAGCGATTTACTGTGTTTGCTTCGGCATTTTGACAGAAAGTAAGAACTGCCAAGGCAGTTGGAAATGCTCCAAGGGTATCTTTCAAGGAGGTAGAAGACGAAAACAGAGCTACCGTATATTTGAACAAACATGTCAGCAGAACTCCAAAGAGGAGAGTAAACTTGTGTTGTCTTACTAATGCAAATTTTTTAACTCCTCCCTGCCTGCATCCAATATGAGGTCTGATATTAAGGATTTTTTATTGGAGGTTTTGCGGATTAAAAAGATGGCCGGGTATTTACTTGGGAGTGGATCTGGACCTTTCCTGGCGTAAGGGTGATCTGTGTTGGAAAAACTTGATTTTTTATCATTTTTAATTAATTATTTTAGTGGGTCCCACACGTCCACATGGACAGACCCACATACCGGTGTGTTCGTCTTAGGTAGGAGTTTAATAGGGGGAGAGGGCATGGACAAAGTGGGCTTTAACCCTGCGCGCGCCGCCGCCCGTCCGACCGGGTTGGGTCATTAGATGAGATTGGGCTTGGCCCATGAGCTTCTAATCTTTTTGCTGAAATTTTACAACCGGACTGGGCCGGGTCGAACCCGGCCCATATCGTTTTATTTCAGTTCTCTCCTTTGTCAAAACAGTGTGTCGTTTTCCCCTTCTGTGTGTCTGTTCGTGAACCACCAGCAGTCATGACCGGTTCCGAACAGTCACGCCTCTCCGTTTTGTTGCCTCTTCGAACGGGTGCCTATTTCTCTATAAATAGGACCCTCCTCTTCTCATTCATTCACGTTTTTCCATCGCATACATATTGCATCATTCCGCATAAAATATTCTGAGAGTTGCTGCGCAGTTTTCTGGTTCGTCTACCGAACAGATTGGAGTGCTACTTCCGTTCGGTGTAAATCGGGTAGTCCTGGGAAGCAGACGTCCGCGGATTCCATCAGCACCAGTGTGGAGGGCGAATTTGCTTTAAGGACAGAGAATCTTAATTCTTGCCCCGGTTCGAATTGTCTATCACCAAATTCCGGTGTACTGAATTTGGTCCGGTAAGTTTTTCCGTTAATTTGTTTGTCTCTGTTTTTGTTTATTTCCAGATTTTAGTAACCGAGTTCTTAACAATCTGTTTAAGAAAGTTTTGGATAGGAAGGAAAATTGGCTGGCTAATTGGAAGAGGAATTGTCTGGTCATTGCTGGGCGAGTCGCTTTGGTGAAGCATACATTATCTTGCACTCCAATTTACTTATTTTCTATTTTTCGGGCTCCGGTGTATTTTGTTTCTAGAGTCAGGAGCAGTGGCGGATCTAGGAATTCTATACAGAGAGGTCACCTTCCAAGCATAACTTTGAAAAAAAATTCACAGTCCAAAATTAATCCTCTACAAATCTCTTCAAATATGCAACATTCCTATGCAATTATAAGTACTTGATTGAACCTTTCAATTTTTTGATTGGTCTTGTTAAAATTTAGCTCAATCGGAGAATTTAGGACCCCAAGTACTGAAGGAATTTCGGAAATTTTTTTTAACGATTGTGTGCCATGTATGATCGATCTGATCCATAAATATTATAGGGCTTATTGCGAAGAGTATTCATTAAAAAGTTATCTTGATATTCAGTTCATATTATTAAAATACTATTTGCATTTTGATACCTATCGATGTCAGATCATGATAATTTTTTTAAACAAATGTTCTTCTTAACATACCCTACAATATGTACGATTTATATCACTTGGATAACAGGCAGACAATTATCAAACTTTTCTTCAAAATTCATTTGGTACTTGGGGTGCTAAATTATGAATGAAAATTAGAAAGGTTCGATCAAGTATGTGTTATTATCCGATTGACCTGATTTTTTTACAAGACTAATCGAAAAATTATTTTATGGTTATCGAACGGCTTCAATGTTTAACAAAAAAAAAAAAATAGTTTCTAGAATTCACGTAACCCCCTGTGCCCAAAATAAATCCGCCTCTGGTCAGGAGTATTATTATTAGGTTTTTTTTGGGGTGAAGGTGATGGGGGTGGTATCCCATGAATGAAATGGTCTTGTATAAGCCCATGAATCAGGGTGGATTGGAGCTCCATGACCTTGGATGCTTTAATCAGGCCTTGTTGGCCAAGACAGCATGCAGACTGTGGGATAATTAGGGGAGTTTGTTGACTGGAGTCCGTTTAGGGAGGTATTGTAGGAAGGACAGTTTGTTGGTTGTTAAGGCAAAGGCCAGCTGTTCGTGGGGTTGGAGAAGCATTTTGTGGGGGAAACATTTTGCTGAAGGGTGTGGGAAGTGGGGACGAGTGGGCAGGAGGTGAGGGTGGTATTGTAGCACATGTTCATGCATTTTCGTCGACGGGTGTGGAGGCTTTGGTGGTTTTGCAAGTATTGGGATGGGCCAAAAGGAGTGGGATAAGAATAGTGGAGTACAATTTTTACGGATAACTTAGAAGTGGCGCATGCACTCTCCTTTGTAATGTGACTTGTGCTAATGTGTGTTCATTAAAAATGTTATTTTGGATATCTAAAATATTTTTCCGTCTAAGATTACGTTAATGTGTGTTCTTTTGATTACGTTAATGTATCTAAGATTCTAAGGCCACTTGCCAAGATCTTAAGAAGTCTCATAATTTTGCGCGGAGTTGCCTTTGTAATATTATCAGTTAATGGATATCTTATGTTTCCCGTCCTAGTTCAAGAAAAAAAAAAAATACTAAAGCTAAGGAGACGTGCTTTCCCTTGCCATCAAAACTCTTGGGGCCACAAGGAATTATGCCCGATCGTGACTTCAGAATTAGTCGAGGTGAACACAAGCTGACCCAGACAACTGGTGTTTGGGACCCACTTGGGGTTTCATACGGTTAATTCGAACCGTTCATCCATCTTAAAAATACTAAAGCTAAGGAGATGTGCTTTCCGTTGCCAAGAAAATTCTTGGGGCTACAAGGAGTTATTCCCGATCGTGACTCCGAAATTAGTCGAGGTGAACACTAATTGACCCAGACATCTGAATATTAAAGGAAGAAAAAAAGAAAAAAAGCAAAGGAGATGTGCTATGAGTATCGACGACATGCATAAATTATGCACTGACCATTATTTTGGGGGCCATCTGGGTCACAAGAATTAGGGCTGTACAAAAAAACTGGTGAACCGTGAATCCGATCTGGACCAAATCGATTCGCACGTTTTGGATTTTAACCGTGGATTATTGGTCCGGACACGGATTCAAAAAATAGTAAACCGTGACTCGCGGTCCGGACACGGATTTTGATTTTGAAACCGTGGATTAACCGATCTGGACCGTGAAACTTTTGATGTGTTGTGGTGGACTTTGATCAATTAAGTAGTTCTATGATTTCTATTCTATGTAACTGAATTCAGCAGCTGTTTTTTTTTTGACAATGGAACTGCCTTTGTTTGCTGCCTTTCTTTGTTTTTATTCCATGTATTGAACTAGGCTACTGCTGCAGTTCAAAAAACTAAGCTACTGCTGCTTTGTTTATTAATGTTTAGGTCTCTGTTGTGAGTTTTATACTTTGGATTTTGTATGAAAGATTTAATCTGCCTTTAACTCTTTGTAAACTGCCTCTATCAAGTATTAATTCCTATCTCCGGATGAAATTGTTTGTGTAATTTACGTATAACAGGTAATCCGTGGATAAAACCGGAACCAATCCGTGACTCGCGGATCGGATTGGAACCGGACCGTGAGACTTTTGGTCTGGACACAGATTGTGTTTATAAAAAACCGTGACTCGCGGATTAGGATTGGATTTATGCAAATCCGATCCGATCTGGACCGTGTACACCCCTACCAAGGATGGTCAAATATTAAATTAAAAGTATTCAGTGCCGCTGAAGAGCAGCATGCTCTAGATAATCCTAAAAAAAAGCCCTTTGTGCTGATTGTTGAAAAATCAGGCGTCCATTTTCCTAAATTCAGAAAATGGAGAGCAGCAAATGGATCGCCACAGTAGCAAGCATATGGATCCAGTGCAGCTGCGGCGCATCCTACGCCTTCGGCATCTACTCCTCCGTCCTCAAATCCAGCCAAGGCTACGACCAATCCACCCTCGACACCGTCTCCGTCTTCAAGGACATCGGCGCCAACGCCGGCGTTCTCTCTGGCCTCCTCTACTCCGCCGTCACCGTCCGCCGCAGCGGCCAATCCTGGTTCTCCGTCGGGCCGTGGGTGGCCCAAGCCGCTGGAGCGATCCAGTGCTTCGCGGGCTACATACTCATGTGGCTCTCCGTCGTCGGGATCATATACAGGCCGCCTGTTGCGGCCATGTGCTTGTTTATGTTGATGGCGGCTCACGCCCAGACGTTTTTCAATACTACCAATGTCGTCACCGCCGTGCATAATTTCCCTGATTACAGTGGGACCGCCGTGGGCATCATGAAGGTACGCTTCCAATTCGATTGACCAACGGAATCTTGTATTCTGTGAGAATGTGTTTGGGTTTAGCTTTTTTATTGTTAAATTATCGGGGTATCAATTTAAACTAATCGCTACTGACGGTCTGTTACTCCATCCATCCCTTTATAGTGTGTACATATTCATTTTGGCCGTCTCTTAATAATTAGTGTGTGATTTGAAAAGTTTATTTTCCATTTTACTCTTAAAAGTAGATTGTTTTTTAAAAAGTTAGTGGGTATTATTATATTGATAATGGTAAGTAATGTAAAGTAGATGTAAAAGTTGACGTGAGATAAAAATAGTTGGAATTACCAGTAACACACTTAAGGGACGGAGGGAGTAATTTTTTTTTTCAATGCTGCTATTGCTACTGATCGCCTTGTACGGATGGTGTACTGACCGGCGTCCGGGACCTACTTGGGGTCCCATACGGACATATGGTTAATTCGAAACGTTCATTCATCTTAAAATCATTTTCCAAGGAGTCTTGAGAGGAATCAACTCAATCCGACGTCCCTAAAAGTTTGATCCAAAATTGGTACACTATTGGTGCACCCCACATCGGTTCCTCTCGCATTTCCAAATTTTTTAGTACCTTTTTACCAAGGAGGGTTGATTTAGGTTTGTGTAATATTCAATTATCTAAAACTTGGTCCGGTAAAAAGAATATGGTTTGTTTATATAGACTCGGCTTTTAAGAGTGAAGCTCGAACTAGTGTTTTAGGCTCGTTTGCACCCCTACTTAGACACGTTGTGGAAGGCAGGTGAATTTTGAAGGATCAATGTGAAATCAACACGTTTACAACCGGAAACAAAAGAGTAGGGGAAACTACTCAAATTCCACATTTTTTTTTTCACTCAATTTTCAATTGTAGTTCGAAACTGCCTGCAGGGATTAAAAATGCATTTAATTTTTGCTTAGTAGGCTCTTTTTGTGTGGTAAAAATTCTGTATCTCTGATCGGAGGTGGATTCCCGTTGTGACCCAAGTCACTACATTCCTCTAGTGACCTCAACTGTGGACCCTCTAAAATATTCGTTTGGAATTGGAATTATTCATTTCTGTAAGATTGTTGCGCACATTATGGGTATAAAAAAATTATGATCATCGGAGATTGGTAGACACGCAATTGAGACAAATTTATTTTACAGTTTATTCTTCAAATGATATTGACCATCCATATAAATGGTATCCGAACATATGACTACAAATATCCAATTAGTTTTTGATTTTTTTACATGAATGATCTACTTAACATTCCCGACAAATTATACTGTTCCGATCCTAAATACAGATTATAAAAGGCCTACTACAATTGAGGTCTTTACAGAGTGTTGTAACTTGGGTTACTAAATTAACCCAAATCCACCTCTGACCAAACAAAAATGAAACTCTCTACCTGCATCAAACAAAAAAGAAGTTCTGTACCTTGAAAGCCAACGTTTTGTTTGTCCGCACCGAACTTCACTGTTGCTTGCAAATGTAGCTGTTTTATTATTATTCTTTATATGAGTAAATATCTAGCTGTATTGGTTGGATCAAGTAAAGGTTGCGTGATGGTTCGTCCTAGTGATGAAAGAAGTGTGCTGTGAGTTGTGATCCATTTGACCTTGATGATGCTGACTGCCGGCTTTTGGCTCAAGCACTGGATGCATGTTTTTTTTCACCCTCTGCCGAAGGAAACGTTTCCATTCGATAATGCCTAGAGGCACTTGTAAAAAGAGTCCAAGCAAGAATTTGGGGCGAGCAAAATAACCATCGAACCGCGAATTCGAACCAATTCAAACTGACTTATTCGATTTGGTTTTTTAGTAGTATGGTTTGATCCCAATTTATAAAATGAAAAAAAAAAAGAATCAAATGGTTTGGTTTGTAGATTTATGGTCACGGTTTTGGTTCTAAACCAAACCGATCCTAACCGCAATTCTGTTCATTGCATTTAATTGATTATTTACTTGAAAATGCTAGACGATAACAGACTCATTCATGCTATTCTTTCATCATATATAATTCACATATTTGATTACTGGCTATCAGTGAGTTTTGATTAAATTTTTTTTTTTTGTGTGACTTTTGATGATTTTAATGAGATTGGTTCAAAATCTAGTTTTTTTTGAAGTTATGGTTTGTGTGAATCCTCATTGCTTCAAATACCTTGTAAACAAATTATCTCACATACAATTAAACCGTGGTTCAAAACCGGAACCGAACTGTTATCTAATGGTTTGTATTGGTTTGGTTTTATGGTTTTGGTGGATTCATTTGGTTCTCAGAATCTTTAATCTGCAAGAGTTGGTTTGGTTCTTGATATATCACGAAACGTAACAAATTCGGTCCATGCTCACCCATATATACCAAGAATATAAAAATAAAAATTGCATGACAACACTTGATCTAAATAAGACGAGAAAAATGAGAGTAAGAAACTAGGAATGCCTATGATCTAGACTTGAAATTCAAGCTCTTGAAACATGCTGCAAAGTACGGGATGCGTGGTTGAACAAAAGGGGGTTCCCCTTACACTCTTATTAGTGCATTGTCACAAGAGAATTAAAAAAAAATATGAAAAGGGGGCCTCTGATTGTAAAAAGCGTGCTCGAGGCAAATTGAACCCAAACCAACTGTTGGAACTTGTGGGACTTAAATTTGCAGTTTAAGAATAATCAAGAAATACCCGTGTTCTAAAAGTTGGTCGCCTAGGCCGACTAGTCCCCGCCTAAGTGCTAGCCGGCCAACAAGTCGGATCAACTAGGTGCTAGGCCCCCCTTTTCCGTCCGACTAGCGCCTAGTGATTTTTAGAACATTGAGAAATGCTAATAAAAAAAAAAGAGGAAATGAATAATCAAGAACTCTTTCTTTTTAATAGTCATACCAATTCTCCGCTTCAGAGTGGGTTGATAACCGCATTTTAGTTTGGTTGGAAGCCCATTGTCAAAGTGTTCGTGTTATCTTATTTCTGCACTTTAGCTTGCTAGTCAGTAGTCACTAATGTTAAGAGTGTGATGTGAAATCAGAAATCATTCCGATTTGTTGATTGTTGTCAGATTTACCTCCTTTCTTTAGCTTTGCTTCTTAATTTATCAACTGCATGAAAGATGAGGTGAAATTTCTAAGAGGCTCCAGTTGTTTAAGAATATTAAATTTGTATTGTTGTTTTTAGGATTTGAAGAAACTATATGGAACTATAAACCAAAAATAAAGACTCCTAAAAGACCCTTCCCTGGTGTTGGTCCTCATAACTGATAGTGTTTGTTGGAATACATTCGATACAGAATCATAGACCTAGCCTTTGTAGTAATATGGGCGAAGTGTTGCTCTCACAATTGTACATTCTCAGCCTTAATAGCCCTAGCTTTAACCACTGCACCAAGCAAAGGCCTTTGAAATTCAAATGACCTATTTGTATTTCGCAGAACAAATATTGGCCTTTATTTTGTAAGAAATGTTTGAAAAATGTGCATAAAAACTTAAGTTCATTTGAGCGAGGTTCTTGAGGTGAGTGTATTAGGTAATATTCTTTTTTTCTCTTGAATCCTTGGAGAATGTTTCGTCTTCATGGGACTTCAAGACATGGTTATATGACATTGATAACTTGCAATGGCCATCAACTAATGTTGGCGATCATCTTTATCATATACAAGGCAGTCTCTAATAGCTAAATTAATCACTTTGTTTTTACCTCGATTTGTGATCTCTGAGTTGTCAATTGTGTATCATTTACAATTATAATTCCAATACTCCGTAAAAATACTTTCTTCTCTTACCTTCTTCTTTGACCAGGGGTTTCTTGGTTTGAGTGGAGCAGTACTAGTACAGGTGTATCAAACATTTCTCTATGGCAATCCAAGTACTTTCATATTGATGCTGGCAGTGTTGCCAACATTTGTTTCCTTATTGTTCATGTGCATCGTAAGAATCTACCCTGCAACCAGTACCGGGGATGACAAGAAGCATTTGAATGGGTTCTCAGCAGTTGCTCTGATTGTTGCTGCATATCTTCTTATCTTGATAATCTTGGAAAATGTATTTACTTTGCCACTTTGGGCTCGTGCTCTTACATTTATAGTGCTTCTGATTCTTCTCGCTTGGCCTCTAAGGATTGCGATCAATGCCCAAAGAGACGACTTGGAGAGATTACCACAAATACCCTCCGACGAGAGGAGCCAATTAATAGATCAATCTACATCACTTGAGTCTGAGAAATTCTCACCACCGGAAGATTCTATTGAGTATCATGAGGTTTCTACCAATGATGACGTTTCTCTTGTCAGAAAAGAGATGAACCTATTACAAGCCATTCGTACTATGAACTTTTGGTTGTTATTTATTGCCATGTTATGTGGAATGGGTTCTGGATTGGCCACGATAAATAACATAAGCCAAATTGGAGAATCTCTCAGCTACACAACTGTGGAGATAAACACGTTAGTCTCTTTATGGAGCATATGGAATTTTGTTGGTCGTTTCGGAGCTGGATATATATCGGACATATTCCTTCACACAAGAGGATTGGGGAGGCCTCTGTTTATGGTCCTCACTCTAGCAACTATGACGGTTGGTCACGTCATCATCGCCTCTGGTTTTTCTGGGAACTTGTATGTGGGTTCGATACTAGTGGGTATTTGTTACGGTTCATTGTGGTCGTTGATGCCCATTATCACATCTGACATCTATGGTGTTCTACACATGGGTACTATTTTCAATGCCATTGCGATAGCAAGTCCTATTGGTTCTTGTATACTTTCTGTATTTGTGATCGGAGACATCTACGATGAAGAAGCATCAGGTGAGGGGAATTCTTGTTATGGCAGCCGCTGCTTCATGTTATCGTTCTTTATCTTGGCAGCTGTTAGTCTTTCTGGATCTCTAGTTTCCTTGATACTGTTTTTCCGTACAAGGAGGTTCTACATGCAAATATTAGTGAGACGCCTACGGCATTTGTCTAGACAGTGAAACGGGAATATCCCATTTCTTTTCCTTTTTTGGTGGTTTAATTGCGTTTGAGGCAAGATCTGAGGCTTTTTTCTTTTTCTGTGAACGTAAGTAGGTCATCCTGTTTTACTAATGGAAACACATGGGATTCTTCTCTTTAAATTTGAATGAGAGGTTTCCTTGTCTTCTCTCTGGATGATGAACTTGCGTAAAGTTTCTGTGCTTCCATATGAAGTAGAATCTACTCTCCTACTCTCAAATAACAATTTTTCGAACCTAATATGGTTTCTCCGATTCTAATAAGCTCGATCTAGAGTAGTTTCAATAAAATTCTAAACTTGATGCCCTTATTTTGGAAGCGAACATAGTCAATGACTAGTTTGAATCAATTAAAGACAAGAGTACGTACTCTTTTGTTTCAGCGTAACATATTTTCTACTGTGTAAAATATATTTTTCGATGCATAACATCCATGCAGTATCAATTGGCACTCACTTGAGAACGAACCAACTCAAACGATTAATGGAGACTACGTGGTAGCAAAGATTTACTGTA